>CM060974.1:1607500-1710000 GCA_030765045.1 Tenodera sinensis
AGCCAATCAGGTGCACAGTAACACGCTGCATTCTTTTGTTGAGATTACGTTAGACTACAGCAACTTACGTCATGTGACGTAGGTAACTAGGTTCATGTCTTGCGAGGTTTATTACGCATTGCATGAGTTTAAAGAATAATTAACTATACCTATTTTGAATTCTCAGTTACACAGTAATTTGTGCCCTGCATTATAGCTTATTTGTGACAGGTTTGGTCGAAATCGTCAGTTTAATTCTTTAACTTACAGTTATGTTATTATTTGTGAAACAGAATCTTCTTTTTCATTAACGAGAATCAGAGTGTTTAATATTAATTTTTGCATCGTATTTTTTACAATTTACCTATATTTCTAAATAATTCAAATGGAAATTTGAGATTACAACACGAAGAGAATCTGTATTGATGACAGTTTGACAATGCTGGTGACGTCACGTCACGTAGGTAAGTATGTGGTAATTCCCATACTTGCTACAAAGTGACAAAAACCAATTCAGGAGCAATTTTGCGGCAATATATCTTTACTTTTTCTACTACGCATAGTAAGTAGAGCAAGTATTATGTGCCACCCAAACATTCAATGACATTTCAACGGAAATACATGTTTTGAAGTCCCTTGAATACAAAACTAGTATTTTAGAACAAGGTCTGTGTGTGTGTCTGTACAGCATACCTCAAAAACGAAAACTGTTAAAGCCAAAGATGGTATATAACTAGTAAATCGTAACAAATAGGCCAAATCTTACTATACAAGAATGTAGATCTTGTTAAAACATGTAATTTATGTCCAAATGTATTTTTTTCGAGATATTCCTTGTTATTTGTGTAAACTTTGCAATATTTATACTTCCCACAAATGGAAGATCGTTATCGATTTTTTTATACCTTGGCCGTGCAAAGAGAACGGAATTTCAAAGGTTTAAAACATCTGACTACCAGTTAAGTATACTGTATTGCCCTTATATTTTATTTTGTTTAAAAATGTGGAAAATGGTTGCATATAATATTAGAAGTAGGTGTTACTGTCAGTTTGCAGGTTGTTGACATTGGTGGGGTGATGATGACGTCACTACCAGAGTAGCAGCCAAATCACGTTGTGGTACTACAACAAACTGGGATTGCTTCCCACAAAATAAAACCCATTGGTGCTGCATACGTAAACTAAACCGCAGCAGAACAGCCCAAGGCTTGCCGCTCGGCCGCTACGCGGCCCACCTCCCCCAGCTGTATCCCATAATGTATCACTCCTTTTATGTGTTTTTAACAATTGTTCCTTTAATAATTGTATTTTTCGAAAAGAAAGGTTGTTCGTTACCGTTAGAAGTAAAGTGAGGTTATAAACTGATATAAAAGAATGCAAGATCGAAATAGATGTAGTTGTTGTGTTCCGTTTTCCTCAGTCGGCAGTAGGAACTATAGTAAACGTAATTAATATTTTGAGGTATAATTGGATGGTCTGACTCACTCAACTCGAGAATTTCTAGGTTAGGTTACACGTATAACATAGTTTGTACAAATGTTATGTGTGTTAGAGTATTTGTGGAAAAGTGAGTGAGTGAGTGAGGGAAGTTGTCTGTGAGAGACAGAGAGTTTCCCTGAACTGAGATCAATACACAAGACTCATCAATACACCAGCTCCAGTTCAGCTTCCTCTTACTTACACAAGGCACATTCCTTCCTTCCTTCCTTCCTACTTCCCTTGCCCTCCCTCGTAATGCGCAGCCAATCAGATACTTTTCAAATTCACAATCACATATTAGTTACATTTCATAACAAAGTTCCGTGTTACGTATATAAAATGTCTATTACTAATGTTTTGTAGGTACAAGGGGAATATAGTAGACTTGAAGTGATAGTTAAATGTGTTTAGCACAGAAACAGTTTGATCTACACGCAGTATGGGGGTGGTAAAGTGGTATTGCTTTATCTAGTAAAGTTTTGTGGGAAATGACAACACATCTGCTTCAGGCGAGCGACAACTCCCTTATTTCCTTTTTACGAGCACTTGCTAAGATAAGGTCCTGCGGCCCTGGGTCATAATAACACAACTTGTAGCACTTTGGTTCAATATTTTAGTGAAGAATGCAACAACAGCTAGCGAATTTGTGTTGGCAACACTGACAACAAGGAATATATATTATCAACACGCTATCAGCTAAATCACCCTAACCAAACTGCTTTTTACATAGAAATATTTTCGAAAAACGTAACTTTCATAAAAATTGCTAATTATTTTAATTCAAATACCATACGTTTAATAAATTCTTACAAAAAATAGGTATGTTGAATTTTGTGTGCATATTCTCATTCTGAAAACTATACAGAGAATGCAATTTCAAAGTCATCACATAGCAAGCAGCTGTGCCGTTGTTAAAGCGATGTGAGTGAGTGAGTGGATGAGTGGAAGAGTGAGTGAGTGGGTGAGTGAGTGGGTGTGTGAGTGATGTGTGTGAGTGAGTGAGTGGGTGAGTGAGTGAGTGGGTGAGTGAGTGAGTGGGTGTGTGAGTGATGTGTGTGAGTGAGTGCGTGAGTGAGTGAGTGGAAGAGTGAGTGAGTGGGTGAGTGAGTGAGTGGGTGTGTGAGTGATGTGTGTGAGTGAGTGCGTGAGTGAGTGGGTGAGTGAGTGAGTGAGGGAGTGGGTGAGTGAGTGCGTGGGTGAGTGAGTGAGTGAATGTGTGTGAGTGGGTGAGTGAGTGGGTGAGTGAGTGAATGTGTGAGTGAGTGAATGTGTGTGAGAGTGAGTGGGTGAGTGAGTGAGTGGGTGAGTGAGTGGGTAAGTGAGTGGGTGAGTGAGTGGGAGGGTGGGTGAGTGAGTGGGTGAGTGAGTGAATGTGTGAGTGTGTGTGGATGGGTGAGTGAGTGAGTGAGTGGGTGAGTGGGTGAGTGAGTGGGTGAGTGAGTGAATGTATGAGTGTGTGTGGATGGGTGAGTGAGTGGGTGAGTGAATGTGTGAGTGAGTGTGTGGATGGGTGAGTGAGTGGGTGAGTGAATGTGTGAGTGAGTGTGTGGATGGGTGAGTGAGTGAGTGGGTGAGTGAGTGGGTGAGTGGATGAGTGAGTGGGTGAGTGAGTGGGTAAGTGGGTGAGTGAGTCAGTGAATGTGTGAGTGAGTGTGTGGATGGGTGAGTGAGTGTGTGAGTGAGTGGGTGAGTGAGTGTGAGTGAGTGAGTAAGTGTGTGAGTGGATGGGTAAGTGAGTGAGTGAATGTGTGAGTGGGTGTGTGGATAGGTGAGTGAGTGAGTAAGTGTGTGAGTGAGTGGGTGAGTGAGAGAGTGTGTGAGTGAGTGAATGACTGAGTGAATAAGTTTGAGTGAGTGATGTGAGTGAGTGAGGGAGAGAGTGAGTGAGTGGGTGAGTGAGTGGGTGAGTGAGTCAGTGAGTGATGTGAGTGAGGGAGTGAGTGAGTCAGTGAGTGATGTGAGTGAGTGGGTGAGTGAGTGAATGTGGGTGAGAGTGAGTGGGTGAGTGAGTGAGTGAATGTGTGAGTGTGTGAGTGGGTGAGTGAGTGGGTGGGTGAGTGAGTGGGTGAGTGAGTGGGTGAGTGAGTGAGTGGGTGAGTGGATGAGTGAGTGGGTGAGCGAGTGGGTGAGTGAGTGGATGAGTGAGTGGGTGAGTGAGTGGGGGAGTGAGTGAATGTGTGAGTGTGTGTGGATGGGTGAGTGAGTGGGTGAGTAAGTGAGTCACTGAATGTGTGAGTGAGTGTGTGGATGGGTGAGTGAGTGGGTGAGTGAGTGAGTGTGTGAGAGAGTGGGTGAGTGAGTGAGTGAGTAAGTGTGTGAGTGCGTGGGTGAGTAAGTGAGTGTCTGGATGGGTAAGTGAGTGAGTGAGTAAGTGTGTGAGTGAGTGAGTGGGTGAGTGAGAGAGTGTGTAAGTGAGTGAGTGGGTGAGTGAGTGTGTGAGTGAGTAAGTGTGTGAGTGGGTGAGTGAGTGGGTGAGTGAGTGTGTGAGTGAGTGAGTAAGTGTGTGGATGGGTGAGTGAGTGAGTGAGTAAGCGTGTGAGTGAGTGGGTGAGTGAGTGATGTGAGAGAGTGGGTGAGTGAGTGATGTGAGGGAGTGAGTGAGTGAGTGAGTGGGTGAGTGAGTGGGTGAGGGAGTGAGTGAGTAAGTGTGTGGGTGGGTGAGTGTGTGAGTGGGTGGGTGAGTGTGAGTGACTGACTGAGTGAGTAAGTGTGTGAGTGGGTGGGTGAGTGTGTGAGTGGGTGGGTGAGTGTGTGGGTGAGTAAGTGAGTGAGTGAGTGTGTGGATGGGTGAGTGAGTGAGTAAGTGAGTGAGTGAGTGTGTGGATGGGTGAGTGAGTGAGTAAGTGTGTGAGTGGGTGAGTGAGTGAGTAAGTAAGTGTGTGAGTGGGTGGGTGAGTGTGTGAGTGGGTGGGTGAGTGTGTGGGTGAGTGTGTGAGTGGGTGTGTGAGTGTGTGAGTGGGTGGGTGAGTAAGTGAGTGAGTGTGTGAATGGGTGAGTGAGTGAGTGAGTGAGTGAGTAAGTGTGTGAGTGAGTAAGTGTGTAGTGGGTGGGTGAGTGTGTGAGTGGGTGGGTGAGTGTGTGAGTGGGTGAGTGACTGATTGAGTGAGTGAGTAAGTGTGTGAGTGAGTGAGTAAGTGTGTGAGTGGGTGGGTGAGTGTGTGAGTGGGTGGGTGAGTGTGTGAGTGGGTGAGTGACTGATTGAGTGAGTGAGAGAGTAAGTGTGTGAGTGGGTGGGTGAGTGTGTGAGTGGGTGGGTGAGTGTGTGAGTGGGTGGGTGAGTGAGTGAGTGAGTGTGTGGATGGGTGAGTGAGTAAGTGTGTGAGTGAGTGAGTGAGTAAGTGGGTGAGTGTGTGAGTGGTTGGGTGAGTGTGTGAGTGGGTGAGTGAGTAAGTGTGTGAGTGGGTGGGTGAGTGTGTGAGTGGGTGGGTGAGTGAGTGAGTGTGTGGATGGGTGAGTGAGTAAGTAAGTGTGTGGATGGATGAGTGAGTGAGTGACTAAGTGTGTGAGTGGGTGGGTGAGTGAGTGAGTGTGTATGGGTGAGTGAGTGAGTAAGTGTGTGGATGGATGAGTGAGTGAGTGACTAAGTGTGTGAGTGAGTGAGTAAGTGTGTGAGTGGGTGGGTGAGTGTGTGAGTGGGTGAGTGACTGAGTGAGTGAGTGAGTGAGTAAGTGTGTGAGTGGGTGGGTGAGTGTGTGAGTGGGTGGGTGAGTAAGTGAGTGAGTGCGTGGATGGGTGAGTGAGTGACTGAGTGAGTAAGTGTGTGAGTGGGTGGGTGAGTGTGTGAGTGGTTGGGTGAGTAAGTGAGTGAGTGTGTGGATGGGTGAGTGAGTGAGTAAGTGTGTGGGTGAGTGAGAGAGTGAGTAAGTGTGTGAGTGAGTGGGTGGGTGAGTGTGTGGGTGAGTAAGTGAGTGAGTGAGTGTGTGGATGGGTGAGTGAGTGAGTAAGTGTGTGAGTGGGTGAGTAAGTGAGTGAGTGAGTGTGTGGATGGGTGAGTGAGTGAGTAAGTGTGTGAGTGGGTGAGTGAGTGAGTAAGTAGGTGTGTGAGTGGGTGGGTGAGTGTGTGAGTGGGTGGGTGAGTGTGTGAGTGGGTGGGTGAGTGTGTGAGTGGGTGGGTGAGTAAGTGAGTGGGTGAGTGTGTGGATGGGTGAGTGAGTGAGTAAGTGTGTGAGTGAGTAAGTGTGTGAGTGGGTGGGTGAGTGTGTGAGTGGGTGAGTGACTGAGTAAGTGAGTGAGTAAGTGTGTGAGTGGGTGGGTGAGTGTGTGAGTGGGTGGGTGAGTGTGTGAGTGGGTGGGTGAGTGTGTGAGTGGGTGGGTGAGTAAGTGAGTGAGTGTGTGGATGGGTGAGTGAGTAAGTGTGTGAGTGAGTGAGTGAGTGGGTGGGTGAGTGTGTGAGTGGGTGGGTGAGTGTGTGAGTGGGTGGGTGAGTGTGTGAGTGGGTGGGTGAGTGTGTGAGTGGGTGAGTGACTGACTGAGTGAGTGAGTGAGTGAGTGAGTGGGTGGGTGAGTGTGTGAGTGGGTGGGTGAGTGTGTGAGTGGGTGGGTGAGTGTGTGAGTGGGTGAGTGACTGACTGAGTGAGTAAGTGTGTGAGTGAGTGAGTGGGTGGGTGAGTGTGTGAGTGGGTGGGTGAGTGGGTGGGTGAGTGGGTGAGTGACTGACTGAGTGAGTGAGTAAGTGTGTGAGTGAGTGGGTGGGTGAGTGTGTTAGTGGGTGGGTGAGTGAGTGAGTGTGTGGATGGGTGAGTGAGTGAGTAAGTGTGTGAGTGAGTGAGTAAGTGTGTGAGTGGGTGGGTGAGTGTGTGAGTGGGTGAGTGACTGAGTGAGTGAGTAAGTGTGAGTGGGTGGGTGAGTGTGTGAGTGAGTGTGTGAGTGGGTGAGTGAGTGAGTGTGTGGATGGGTGAGTGAGTGAGTAAGTGTGTGAGTGAGTGAGTGGGTGGGTGAGTGTGTGAGTGGGTGGGTGAGTGTGTGAGTGGGTGGGTGAGTGTGTGAGTGGGTGAGTGACTGACTGAGTGAGTGGGTGGGTGAGTGTGTGAGTGGGTGGGTGAGTAAGTGAGTGTGTGGATGGGTGAGTGAGTGAGTAAGTGTGTGAGTGAGTGGATGGGTGAGTGTGTGAGTGGGTGAGTGACTGACTGAGTGAGTGAGTAAGTGTGTGAGTGGGTGGGTGAGTGTGTGAGTGGGTGGGTGAGTGTGTGAGAGGGTGAGTGACTGACTGAGTGAGTGAGTAAGTGTGTGAGTGAGTGAGTGGGTGGGTGAGTGTGTTAGTGGGTGGGTGAGTGAGTGTGTGGATGGGTGAGTGAGTGAGTAAGTGTGTGACTGAGTGAGTAAGTGTGTGAGTGGGTGGGTGAGTGTGTGAGTGGGTGAGTGACTGAGTGAGTGAGTGGGTGGGTGAGTGTGTGAGTGAGTGTGTGAGTGGGTGAGTGAGTGAGTGTGTGGATGGGTGAGTGAGTGAGTGAGTAAGTGTGTGAGTGAGTGAGTGGGTGGGTGAGTGTGTGAGTGGGTGGGTGAGATGTGAGTGGGTGAGTGACTGACTGAGTGAGTGGGTGGGTGAGTGTGTGAGTGGGTGGGTGAGTAAGTGAGTGTGTGGATGGGTGAGTGAGTAAGTGTGTGAGTGAGTGAGTGGATGGGTGAGTGTGTGAGTGGGTGAGTGACTGACTGAGTGAGTGAGTAAGTGTGTGAGTGGGTGGGTGAGTGTGTGAGTGGGTGGGTGAGTGTGTGAGTGGGTGGGTAAGTGAGTGAGTGTGTTGATGGGTGAGTGAGTGAGTGGGTAAGTGTGTGAGTGAGTGATGTGAGTGAGTGACTGACTGAGCGAGTGAGTGTGTGAGTGAGTGAGTGAGTGGGTGTGTGAGTGTGTGAGTGGGTGGGTGAGTGTGTGAGTGGGTGAGTGACTGAGTGAGTGAGTGAGTGAGTAAGTGTGTGAGTGGGTGGGTGAGTCAGTAAGTGTGTGTGAGTGAGTGATGTGAGTGAGTGACTGACTGAGCGAGTGAGTGAGTGAGTAAGTGTGTGAGTGGGTGAGTGAGTGAGTGGGTGGGTGAGTGTGTGAGTGGGTGGGTGAGTGGGTGGGTGAGTGGATGGGTGAGTGGGTGAGTGACTGACTGAGTGAGTGAGTGAGTAAGTGTGTGAGTGGGTGGGTGAGTCAGTAAGTGTGTGTGTGAGTGAGTGAGTGGTTGGGTGAGTGTGTGAGTGGGTGGGTGAGTGGGTGAGTGACTGACTGAGTGAGTGAGTGAGTAAGTGTGTGAGTGGGTGGGTGAGTCAGTAAGTGTGTGTGTGAGTGAGTGATGTGAGTGAGTGACTGACTGAGCGAGTGAGTGAGATATACCGTAGCTACGTCACCTGTATCATGGTGAAGCACTTCCGCACAATGCAGCATTTAGCACTTTAAAGCACGCTGCTTGCCTGCCTGCAGGTGTCAACATACACACGTACACAGCCTACAAGTTATCGATCCATCCTTCCATACACACAGGTCGGTCACACACATTTCCTTCCTTCTCATTCCGGATTCAATTCAACATGAAAGCGCGGATGCTATTCACAATGGCACTGGACTCAAATCGATTTCAATTTCCCATGCAAACGTAGGTACAAATAATTGTCTCACATTTTATCAGCGATATAACAGGAAGTAGCCGCTGTTTACGGAGGGAAGAAAACGACCATGTAAAAACCTTGTCCGTATTACAAGCAAGCAGAGATAATTTATTTGTATGTACAACATAACCTCAAAAAGAACCAAACCTATTTTGATCATTCGTTCAACATTGAAAAGCCCAATTTGTTCTGTCCTCAAAACATATATTTCCGGTGAAATCTCGACATCGAATTGTTGTGTGGAATACAATACTTCCTCTACTTACGAGTAGAGAAAGTAAAATGTAGATCTCGTTAAAATACATAATTTATGTTAAATATATTTTTGTGTATCACTAACCATTTCCGAGATATATTGGAATTTGAAATGTGAGTAGTGTATTGTTGATACAGGTTTTGTGGGGTCATGTCACCTAACACAATGTGTTAATTTTACTTGGTACTGGATTGAACGGGTCGGGTCGTTCCTTCTTCCGCCCATCTCTATTGGCCACCAGGTACGCCAGGTGTTGGGCAACTAGCTGCTGGATTGAACGGGTCGGGTCGTTCCTTCTTCCGCCCATCTCTATTGGCCACCAGGTACGCCAGGTGTTGGGCAACTAGCTGCTGGATTGAACGGGTCGGGTCGTTCCTTCTTCCGCCCATCTCTATTGGCCACTAGGTACGCCAGGTGTTGGGCAACTAGCTGCTGGATTGAACGGGTCGGGTCGTTCCTTCTTCCGCCCATCTCTATTGGCCACCAGGTACGCCAGGTGTTGGCTACCTAGCTGCTGGATTGAACGGGTCGTTCGTTCCTTCTTCCGCCCATCTCTATTGGCCACTAGGTACGCCAGGTGCTGGGTACGTAGCTGCTGGATTGAACGGGTCGGGTCCTTCCTTCTTCCGCCCATCTCTATTGGCCACTAGGTACGCCAGGTGTTGGGCACCTAGCTGCTGGATTGAACGGGTCGTTCGTTCCTTCTTCTGTCCATCTCTATTGGCCACTAGGTACGCCAGGTGTTGGGTACCTAGCTGCTGGATTGAACGGGTCGGGTCGTTCCTTCTTGCGCCCATCTCTATTGGCCACTAGGTACGCCAGGTGTTGGGTACCTAGCTGCTGGATTGAACGGGTCGGGTCGTTCCTTCTTGCGCCCATCTCTATTGGCCACTAGGTACGCCAGGTGTTGGGCACCTAGCTGCTGGATTGAACGGGTCGGGTCGTTCCTTCTTCCGCCCATCTCTATTGGCCACTAGGTACGCCAGGTGTTGGGCACCTAGCTGCTGGAATGAACGGGTCGGGTCGTTCCTTCTTGCGCCCATCTCTATTGGCCACTAGGTACGCCAGGTGTTGGGCACCTAGCTGCTGGATTGAACGGGTCGGGTCGTTCCTTCTTCCGCCCATCTCTATTGGCCACTAGGTACGCCAGGTGTTGGGCACCTAGCTGCTGGATTGAACGGGTCGGGTCGTTCCTTCTTCCGCCCATCTCTATTGGCCACTAGGTACGCCAGGTGTTGGCTACCTAGCTGCTGGATTGAACGGGTCGTTCCTTCTTGCGCCCATCTCTATTGGCCACTAGGTACGCCAGGTGTTGGGCACCTAGCTGCTGGATTGAACGGGTCGGGTCGTTCCTTCTTCCGCCCATCTCTATTGGCCACTAGGTACGCCAGGTGTTGGGCACCTAGCTGCTGGATTGAACGGGTCGGGTCGTTCCTTCTTCCGCCCATCTCTATTGGCCACTAGGTACGCCAGGTGTTGGGCACCTAGCTGCTGGATTGAACGGGTCGGGTCGTTCCTTCTTCCGCCCATCTCTATTGGCCACTAGGTACGCCAGGTGTTGGCTACCTAGCTGCTGGATTGAACGGGTCGGGTCGTTCCTTCTTCCGCCCATCTCTATTGGCCACTAGGTACGCCAGGTGTTGGGCAACTAGCTGCTGGATTGAACGGGTCGGGTCGTTCCTTCTTCCGCCCATCTCTATTGGCCACCAGGTACGCCAGGTGTTGGGCAACTAGCTGCTGGATTGAACGGGTCGGGTCGTTCCTTCTTCCGCCCATCTCTATTGGCCACTAGGTACGCCAGGTGTTGGGCAACTAGCTGCTGGATTGAACGGGTCGGGTCGTTCCTTCTTCCGCCCATCTCTATTGGCCACCAGGTACGCCAGGTGTTGGCTACCTAGCTGCTGGATTGAACGGGTCGTTCGTTCCTTCTTCCGCCCATCTCTATTGGCCACTAGGTACGCCAGGTGCTGGGTACGTAGCTGCTGGATTGAACGGGTCGGGTCCTTCCTTCTTTCGCCCATCTCTATTGGCCACTAGGTACGCCAGGTGTTGGGCACCTAGCTGCTGGATTGAACGGGTCGTTCGTTCCTTCTTCTGTCCATCTCTATTGGCCACTAGGTACGCCAGGTGTTGGGTACCTAGCTGCTGGATTGAACGGGTCGGGTCGTTCCTTCTTGCGCCCATCTCTATTGGCCACTAGGTACGCCAGGTGTTGGGTACCTAGCTGCTGGATTGAACGGGTCGGGTCGTTCCTTCTTGCGCCCATCTCTATTGGCCACTAGGTACGCCAGGTGTTGGGCACCTAGCTGCTGGATTGAACGGGTCGGGTCGTTCCTTCTTGCGCCCATCTCTATTGGCCACTAGGTACGCCAGGTGTTGGGCACCTAGCTGCTGGAATGAACGGGTCGGGTCGTTCCTTCTTGCGCCCATCTCTATTGGCCACTAGGTACGCCAGGTGTTGGGCACCTAGCTGCTGGATTGAACGGGTCGGGTCGTTCCTTCTTCCGCCCATCTCTATTGGCCACTAGGTACGCCAGGTGTTGGCTACCTAGCTGCTGGATTGAACGGGTCGGGTCGTTCCTTCTTCCGCCCATCTCTATTGGCCACTAGGTACGCCAGGTGTTGGGCAACTAGCTGCTGGATTGAACGGGTCGGGTCGTTCCTTCTTCCGCCCATCTCTATTGGCCACCAGGTACGCCAGGTGTTGGCTACCTAGCTGCTGGATTGAACGGGTCGTTCGTTCCTTCTTCCGCCCATCTCTATTGGCCACTAGGTACGCCAGGTGCTGGGTACGTAGCTGCTGGATTGAACGGGTCGGGTCCTTCCTTCTTCCGCCCATCTCTATTGGCCACTAGGTACGCCAGGTGTTGGGCACCTAGCTGCTGGATTGAACGGGTCGTTCGTTCCTTCTTCTGTCCATCTCTATTGGCCACTAGGTACGCCAGGTGTTGGGTACCTAGCTGCTGGATTGAACGGGTCGGGTCGTTCCTTCTTGCGCCCATCTCTATTGGCCACTAGGTACGCCAGGTGTTGGGTACCTAGCTGCTGGATTGAACGGGTCGGGTCGTTCCTTCTTGCGCCCATCTCTATTGGCCACTAGGTACGCCAGGTGTTGGGCACCTAGCTGCTGGATTGAACGGGTCGGGTCGTTCCTTCTTGCGCCCATCTCTATTGGCCACTAGGTACGCCAGGTGTTGGGCACCTAGCTGCTGGAATGAACGGGTCGGGTCGTTCCTTCTTGCGCCCATCTCTATTGGCCACTAGGTACGCCAGGTGTTGGGCACCTAGCTGCTGGATTGAACGGGTCGGGTCGTTCCTTCTTCCGCCCATCTCTATTGGCCACTAGGTACGCCAGGTGTTGGCTACCTAGCTGCTGGATTGAACGGGTCGGGTCGTTCCTTCTTCCGCCCATCTCTATTGGCCACTAGGTACGCCAGGTGTTGGCTACCTAGCTGCTGGATTGAACGGGTCGGGTCGTTCCTTCTTCCGCCCATCTCTATTGGCCACTAGGTACGCCAGGTGTTGGGCACCTAGCTGCTGGATTGAACGGGTCGGGTCGTTCCTTCTTCCGCCCATCTCTATTGGCCACTAGGTACGCCAGGTGTTGGGCACCTAGCTGCTGGATTGAACGGGTCGGGTCGTTCCTTCTTCCGCCCATCTCTATTGGCCACTGGGTACGCCAGGTGTTGGCTACCTAGCTGCTGGATTGAACGGGTCGTTCCTTCTTGCGCCCATCTCTATTGGCCACTAGGTACGCCAGGTGTTGGGCACCTAGCTGCTGGATTGAACGGGTCGGGTCGTTCCTTCTTCCGCCCATCTCTATTGGCCACTAGGTACGCCAGGTGTTGGGCACCTAGCTGCTGGATTGAACGGGTCGGGTCGTTCCTTCTTCCGCCCATCTCTATTGGCCACTAGGTACGCCAGGTGTTGGGCACCTAGCTGCTGGATTGAACGGGTCGGGTCGTTCCTTCTTCCGCCCATCTCTATTGGCCACTAGGTACGCCAGGTGTTGGCTACCTAGCTGCTGGATTGAACGGGTCGGGTCGTTCCTTCTTCCGCCCATCTCTATTGGCCACTAGGTACGCCAGGTGTTGGGCACCTAGCTGCTGGATTGAACGGGTCGGGTCGTTCCTTCTTCCGCCCATCTCTATTGGCCACTAGGTACGCCAGGTGTTGGGCACCTAGCTGCTGGATTGAACGGGTCGGGTCGTTCCTTCTTCCGCCCATCTCTATTGGCCACTAGGTACGCCAGGTGTTGGCTACCTAGCTGCTGGATTGAACGGGTCGTTCCTTCTTGCGCCCATCTCTATTGGCCATTAGGTACGCCAGGTGTTGGGCACCTAGCTGCTGGATTGAACGGGTCGGGTCGTTCCTTCTTCCGCCCATCTCTATTGGCCACTAGGTACGCCAGGTGTTGGGCACCTAGCTGCTGGATTGAACGGGTCGGGTCGTTCCTTCTTCCGCCCATCTCTATTGGCCACTACGTACGCCAGGTGTTGGGTACCTAGCTGCTGGGTTGAACGGGTCGGGTCGTTCCTTCTTCCGCCCATCTCTATTGGCCACTAGGTACGCCAGGTGTTGGGCACCTAGCTGCTGGGTTGAACGGGTCGGGTCGTTCCTTCTTCCACCCATCTCTATTGGCCACTAGGTACGCCAGGTGTTGGGCACCTAGCTGCTGGATTGAACGGGTCGGGTCGTTCCTTCTTGCGCCCATCTCTATTGGCCACTAGGTACGCCAGGTGTTGGCTACCTAGCTGCTGGGTTGAACGGGTCGGGTCGTTCCTTCTTGCGCCCATCTCTATTGGCCACTAGGTACGCCAGGTGTTGGCTACCTAGCTGCTGGGTTGAACGGGTCGGGTCGTTCCTTCTTCCGCCCATCTCTATTGGCCACTAGGTACGCCAGGTGTTGGCTACCTAGCTGCTGGATTGAACGGGTCGGGTCGTTCCTTCTTCCGCCCATCTCTATTGGCCACTAGGTACGCCAGGTGTTGGGCACCTAGCTGCTGGATTGAACGGGTCGGGTCGTTCCTTCTTCCGCCCATCTCTATTGGCCACTAGGTACGCCAGGTGTTGGCTACCTAGCTGCTGGATTGAACGGGTCGGGTCGTTCCTTCTTCCGCCCATCTCTATTGGCCACTAGGTACGCCAGGTGTTGGCTACCTAGCTGCTGGATTGAACGGGTCGTTCCTTCTTGCGCCCATCTCTATTGGCCACTAGGTACGCCAGGTGTTGGGCACCTAGCTGCTGGATTGAACGGGTCGGGTCGTTCCTTCTTCCGCCCATCTCTATTGGCCACTAGGTACGCCAGGTGTTGGGCACCTAGCTGCTGGATTGAACGGGTCGGGTCGTTCCTTCTTCCGCCCATCTCTATTGGCCACTAGGTACGCCAGGTGTTGGGCACCTAGATGCTGGATTGAACGGGTCGGGTCGTTCCTTCTTCCGCCCATCTCTATTGGCCACTAGGTACGCCAGGTGTTGGCTACCTAGCTGCTGGATTGAACGGGTCGTTCCTTCTTGCGCCCATCTCTATTGGCCATTAGGTACGCCAGGTGTTGGGCACCTAGCTGCTGGATTGAACGGGTCGGGTCGTTCCTTCTTCCGCCCATCTCTATTGGCCACTAGGTACGCCAGGTGTTGGGCACCTAGCTGCTGGATTGAACGGGTCGGGTCGTTCCTTCTTCCGCCCATCTCTATTGGCCACTACGTACGCCAGGTGTTGGGTACCTAGCTGCTGGGTTGAACGGGTCGGGTCGTTCCTTCTTCCGCCCATCTCTATTGGCCACTAGGTACGCCAGGTGTTGGGCACCTAGCTGCTGGGTTGAACGGGTCGGGTCGTTCCTTCTTCCACCCATCTCTATTGGCCACTAGGTACGCCAGGTGTTGGGCACCTAGCTGCTGGATTGAACGGGTCGGGTCGTTCCTTCTTGCGCCCATCTCTATTGGCCACTAGGTACGCCAGGTGTTGGCTATCTAGCTGCTGGGTTGAACGGGTCGGGTCGTTCCTTCCTGCGCCCATCTCTATTGGCCACTAGGTACGCCAGGTGTTGGCTACCTAGCTGCTGGGTTGAACGGGTCGGGTCGTTCCTTCTTCCGCCCATCTCTATTGGCCACTAGGTACGCCAGGTGTTGGCTACCTAGCTGCTGGGTTGAACGGGTCGGGTCGTTCCTTCTTCCGCCCATCTCTATTGGCCACTAGGTACGCCAGGTGTTGGGCACCTAGCTGCTGGATTGAACGGGTCGGGTCGTTCCTTCTTGCGCCCATCTCTATTGGCCACTAGGTACGCCAGGTGTTGGCTACCTAGCTGCTGGGTTGAACGGGTCGGGTCGTTCCTTCTTCCGCCCATCTCTATTGGCCACTAGGTACGCCAGGTGTTGGCTACCTAGCTGCTGGATTGAACGGGTCGGGTCGTTCCTTCTTCCGCCCATCTCTATTGGCCACTAGGTACGCCAGGTGTTGGCTACCTAGCTGCTGGGTTGAACGGGTCGGGTCGTTCCTTCTTCCGCCCATCCCTATTGGCCACTAGGTACGCCAGGTGTTGGGCACCTAGCTGCTGGATTGAACGGGTCGGGTCGTTCCTTCTTCCGCCCATCTCTATTGGCCACTAGGTACGCCAGGTGTTGGCTACCTAGCTGCTGGATTGAACGGGTCGGGTCGTTCCTTCTTCCGCCCATCTCTATTGGCCACTAGGTACGCCAGGTGTTGGCTACCTAGCTGCTGGATTGAACGGGTCGGGTCGTTCCTTCTTCCGCCCATCTCTATTGGCCACTAGGTACGCCAGGTGTTGGCTACCTAGCTCCTGGGTTGAACGGGTCGGGTCGTTCCTTCTTCCGCCCATCTCTATTGGCCACTAGGTACGCCAGGTGTTGGGCACCTAGCTGCTGGATTGAACGGGTCGGGTCGTTCCTTCTTCCGCCCATCTCTATTGGCCACTAGGTACGCCAGGTGTTGGGCACCTAGCTGCTGGATTGAACGGGTCGGGTCGTTCCTTCTTGCGCCCATCTCTATTGGCCACTAGGTACGCCAGGTGTTGGCTACCTAGCTGCTGGGTTGAACGGGTCGGGTCGTTCCTTCTTGCGCCCATCTCTATTGGCCACTAGGTACGCCAGGTGTTGGCTACCTAGCTGCTGGATTGAACGGGTCGGGTCGTTCCTTCTTCCGCCCATCTCTATTGGCCACTAGGTACGCCAGGTGTTGGGCACCTAGCTGCTGGATTGAACGGGTCGGGTCGTTCCTTCTTCCGCCCATTTCTATTGGCCACTAGGTACGCCAGGTGTTGGGCACCTAGCTGCTGGATTGAACGGGTCGGGTCGTTCCTTCTTCCGCCCATCTCTATTGGCCACTAGGTACGCCAGGTGTTGGCTACCTAGCTGCTGGGTTGAACGGGTCGGGTCGTTCCTTCTTCCGCCCATCTCTATTGGCCACTAGGTACGCCAGGTGTTGGGCACCTAGCTGCTGGATTGAACGGGTCGGGTCGTTCCTTCTTCCGCCCATCTCTATTGGCCACTAGGTACGCCAGGTGTTGGCTACCTAGCTGCTGGATTGAACGGGTCGGGTCGTTCCTTCTTCCGCCCATCTCTATTGGCCACTAGGTACGCCAGGTGTTGGCTACCTAGCTCCTGGGTTGAACGGGTCGGGTCGTTCCTTCTTCCGCCCATCTCTATTGGCCACTAGGTACGCCAGGTGTTGGGCACCTAGCTGCTGGATTGAACGGGTCGGGTCGTTCCTTCTTCCGCTTATCTCTATTGGCCACTAGGTACGCCAGGTGTTGGGCACCTAGCTGCTGGATTGAACGGGTCGGGTCGTTCCTTCTTCCGCCCATCTCTATTGGCCACTAGGTACGCCAGGTGTTGGGCACCTAGCTGCTGGATTGAACGGGTCGGGTCGTTCCTTCTTCCGCCCATCTCTATTGGCCACTAGGTACGCCAGGTGTTGGGCACCTAGCTGCTGGATTGAACGGGTCGGGTCGTTCCTTCTTGCGCCCATCTCTATTGGCCACTAGGTACGCCAGGTGTTGGGCACCTAGCTGCTGGATTGAACGGGTCGGGTCGTTCCTTCTTCCGCCCATCTCTATTGGCCACTAGGTACGCCAGGTGTTGGGCACCTAGCTGCTGGATTGAACGGGTCGGGTCGTTCCTTCTTGCGCCCATCTCTATTGGCCACTAGGTACGCCAGGTGTTGGCTACCTAGCTGCTGGGTTGAACGGGTCGGGTCGTTCCTTCTTGCGCCCATCTCTATTGGCCACTAGGTACGCCAGGTGTTGGCTACCTAGCTGCTGGATTGAACGGGTCGGGTCGTTCCTTCTTCCGCCCATCTCTATTGGCCACTAGGTACGCCAGGTGTTGGCTACCTAGCTGCTGGGTTGAACGGGTCGGGTCGTTCCTTCTTGCGCCCATCTCTATTGGCCACTAGGTACGCCAGGTGTTGGCTACCTAGCTGCTGGATTGAACGGGTCGGGTCGTTCCTTCTTGCGCCCATCTCTATTGGCCACTAGGTACGCCAGGTGTTGGCTACCTAGCTGCTGGGTTGAACGGGTCGGGTCGTTCCTTCTTGCGCCCATCTCTATTGGCCACTAGGTACGCCAGGTGTTGGCTACCTAGCTGCTGGATTGAACGGGTCGGGTCGTTCCTTCTTCCGCCCATCTCTATTGGCCACTAGGTACGCCAGGTGTTGGGCACCTAGCTGCTGGATTGAACGGGTCGGTTCGTTCCTTCTTCCGCCCATTTCTATTGGCCACTAGGTACGCCAGGTGTTGGGCACCTAGCTGCTGGATTGAACGGGTCGGGTCGTTCCTTCTTCCGCCCATCTCTATTGGCCACTAGGTACGCCAGGTGTTGGCTACCTAGCTGCTGGGTTGAACGGGTCGGGTCGTTCCTTCTTCCGCCCATCTCTATTGGCCACTAGGTACGCCAGATGTTGGGCACCTAGCTGCTGGATTGAACGGGTCGGGTCGTTCCTTCTTCCGCCCATCTCTATTGGCCACTAGGTACGCCAGGTGTTGGCTACCTAGCTGCTGGATTGAACGGGTCGGGTCGTTCCTTCTTCCGCCCATCTCTATTGGCCACTAGGTACGCCAGGTGTTGGCTACCTAGCTCCTGGGTTGAACGGGTCGGGTCGTTCCTTCTTCCGCCCATCTCTATTGGCCACTAGGTACGCCAGGTGTTGGGCACCTAGCTGCTGGATTGAACGGGTCGGGTCGTTCCTTCTTCCGCCCATCTCTATTGGCCACTAGGTACGCCAGGTGTTGGGCACCTAGCTGCTGGATTGAACGGGTCGGGTCGTTCCTTCTTCCGCCCATCTCTATTGGCCACTAGGTACGCCAGGTGTTGGGCACCTAGCTGCTGGATTGAACGGGTCGGGTCGTTCCTTCTTCCGCCCATCTCTATTGGCCACTAGGTACGCCAGGTGTTGGGCACCTAGCTGCTGGATTGAACGGGTCGGGTCGTTCCTTCTTCCGCCCATCTCTATTGGCCACTAGGTACGCCAGGTGTTGGGCACCTAGCTGCTGGATTGAACGGGTCGGGTCGTTCCTTCTTCCGCCCATCTCTATTGGCCACTAGGTACGCCAGGTGTTGGCTACCTAGCTGCTGGGTTGAAGGGGTCGGGTCGTTCCTTCTTCCGCCCATCTCTATTTGGCCACTAGGTACGCCAGGTGTTGGGCACCTAGCTGCTGGATTGAACGGGTCGGGTCGTTCCTTCTTCCGCCCATCTCTATTGGCCACTAGGTACGCCAGGTGTTGGCTACCTAGCTGCTGGATTGAACGGGTCGGGTCGTTCCTTCTTCCGCCCATCTCTATTGGCCACTAGGTACGCCAGGTGTTGGCTACCTAGCTGCTGGATTGAACGGGTCGGGTCGTTCCTTCTTGCGCCCATCTCTATTGGCCACTACGTACGCCAGGTGTTGGCTACCTAGCTGCTGGGTTGAACGGGTCGGGTCGTTCCTTCTTCCGCCCATCTCTATTGGCCACTAGGTACGCCAGGTGTTGGGTACCTAGCTGCTGGGTTGAACGGGTCGGGTCGTTCCTTCTTCCGCCCATCTCTATTGGCCACTAGGTACGCCAGGTGTTGGGCACCTAGCTGCTGGATTGAACGGGTCGGGTCGTTCCTTCTTCCGCCCATCTCTATTGGCCACTAGGTACGCCAGGTGTTGGCTACCTAGCTGCTGGGTTGAACGGGTCGGGTCGTTCCTTCTTCCGCCCATCTCTATTGGCCACTAGGTACGCCAGGTGTTGGGCACCTAGCTGCTGGGTTGAACGGGTCGGGTCGTTCCTTCTTCCGCCCATCTCTATTGGCCACCAGGTACGCCAGGTGTTGGGCACCTAGCTGCTGGGTTGAACGGGTCGGGTCGTTCCTTCTTCCGCCCATCTCTATTGGCCACTAGGTACGCCAGGTGTTGGCTACCTAGCTGCTGGATTGAACGGGTCGGGTCGTTCCTTCTTCCGCCCATCTCTATTGGCCACCAGGTACGCCAGGTGTTGGGCACCTAGCTGCTGGGTTGAACGGGTCGGGTCGTTCCTTCTTCCGCCCATCTCTATTGGCTACTAGGTACGCCAGGTGTTGGGCACCTAGCTGCTGGATTGAACGGGTCGGGTCGTTCCTTCTTCCGCCCATCTCTATTGGCCACTAGGTACGCCAGGTGTTGGGCACCTAGCTGCTGGATTGAACGGGTCGGGTCGTTCCTTCTTGCGCCAATCTCTATTGGCCACTAGGTACGCCAGGTGTTGGCTACCTAGCTGCTGGATTGAACGGGTCGGGTCGTTCCTTCTTGCGCCAATCTCTATTGGCCACTACGTACGCCAGGTGTTGGGTACCTAGCTTTAGCCCATTTAAATCTGCATTTCGCTACTTGTTTACTTGTTTACTATGTTTTAGTTTTTCTACTACGTATAATAAGTAGGGGAAGTGTCGTGTTCCACCAAACAATTTCATAAGCATTTTTAGATAAATCTGATGTGTTACACTCACTTGACTTTCTCTACTCACTCTTGTACTAACCATTCTTATTCCTATATCTTCTTCGTGTTAGTTGAGATAAACATTTGTACAAATTACCTTATTGTTTATTTCCTTGTAGGTACAAGGGGAATATGGCAATACATAATTTGAGCGAGTCATCTTTTTAAGCTTTCAAATTTGCTCTCTTTGAATAACGATATTTCACTTGATTGAAGTACAAGTTCTCCAAAACTCACACAAATACAAAGGAAAATCCCCGAAAAAAATATGTATTTGGACATAAATTGTTTGTTTTAGCAATATCTGTATTTCTGTACAGTAAGATCTGGTCTATGCCTTACACTTTACCAGTTATACAGAGTAAACAGCGGCTATAGCCAGAAAATTCAAAATATACATTTCATTTGTCATACACATATCTTAAACATATAGCATTTTAATTTAAATTATGACAATCATTTTTGAGAAAATTAAAAGTTTTTCGCAAAATTTTCCATGTAAAGGGTAGTTTAGGAAGAAGCAATTTTCTTCAAAATCCTCGTGTCGCATCCTTGAAACATGTTAACTTTAAATACCAACTTGGGTTTTTAACCGTCTTTTCGTTTTGGAGTTATGCTGCTCACAGTGAGGTCTTTTTCTTTGCATTCTGGGGACCTTAAAACATACATTTCCGGTGAAATGTCGACATTGTAGTAGAGAAAGTGAAAATGTTCGTGTCTGTTGAATGAAAGTAATTTTGTGATCGAATGGAGAAGTTCTATTTGAGGTGCCGTTAACCTAGATAGGTATTCCACGCGCATGCGTGTTGAAGGTTCATCAAAGTTTCATGTCCAGTCAACAGGTGC
The DNA here is from genome assembly GCA_030765045.1 of Tenodera sinensis. Taxonomy (NCBI): domain Eukaryota; kingdom Metazoa; phylum Arthropoda; class Insecta; order Mantodea; family Mantidae; genus Tenodera; species Tenodera sinensis. The sequence goes on from CM060974.1 coordinate 1,627,599, forward strand.
ACAAACCTACTTATTACTTCAACACTTCGTTTATAAAGATAATACCGTAGGAATGTCACTTCCATATCTCGATAATAATCGATAGTATCAAAGTGTCTCCTCTAATACTTCGAGATAAAGCTTCGATATTTTTAAACTTTGTAATATTGAAACTCGTTGCGTTTAAAGATACATAAGATGAAATTTCATAAATATCCAGAAAAAAGAAAGAACTTTTTAATTTTATCTCAATAAAATAACTAAGACATTGGTGAATATTAAAAATACATAACTTACCTCCAGATGGAGGTCATTTTTAATGTCCTACTCTATTAAATATCACGTTTATTTTAATGTCAGTTATACATTCAAATTATTATTTCAGTCCGATCCCATTCTCAACCTATACACGTCTCCATGTTGATTCAATCCGGAATGAGATAGATTTGAGTCCAATTTCATTCTCAATACTATCCAAATTTCCATGTTGAGTCAATCCGGAATGAGTTCGATTTGAGTCCTATCCTATTTTCTCAATACTATCCAAATTTCCATGTTGATTCAATCCGTAATGGGATCGATTTGAGTACAATCCTATTTTCTCAATAATATCCAAATTTCCATGTTGATTCAATCCGTAATGGGATCGATTTGAGTACAATCCTATTTTCTCAATAATATCCAAATTTCCATGTTGATTCAATCCGTAATGGGATCGATTTGAGTACAATCCTATTTTCTCAATAATATCCAAATTTCCATGTTGATTCAATCCGGAATGAGATAGATTTAAGTCCAATTTCATTCTCAATACTATCCAAATTTCCATGTTGAGTCAATCCGGAATGAGTTCGATTTGAGTCCTATCCTATTTTCTCAATACTATCCAAATTTCCATGTTGATTCAATCCGTAATGGGATCGATTTGAGTACAATCCTATTTTCTCAATAATATCCAAATTTCCATGTTGATTCAATCCGTAATGGGATCGATTTGAGTACAATCCTATTTTCTCAATAATATCCAAATTTCCATGTTGATTCAATCCGTAATGGGATCGATTTGAGTACAATCCTATTTTCTCAATAATATCCAAATTTCCATGTTGATTCAATCCGTAATGGGATCGATTTGAGTACAATCCTATTTTCTCAATAATATCCAAATTTCCATGTTGATTCAATCCGTAATGGGATCGATTTGAGTACAATCCTATTTTCTCAATACTATCCAAATTTCCATGTTGATTCAATCCGGAATGGGATCGATTTGAGGCCAATCCTATTTTCTCAATGCTATCCAAATTTCCATGTTGATTCAATCCGGAATGAGTTCGATTTGAGGCCAATCCTATTTTCTCAATACTATCCAAATTTCCATGTTGATTCAATCCGGAATGGGATCGATTTGAGTACAATCCTATTTTCTCAATGCTATCCAAATTTCCATGTTGATTCAATCCGGAATGAGTTCGATTTGAGGCCAATCCTATTTTCTCAATGCTATCCAAATTTCCATGTTGATTCAATCCGGAATGAGTTCGATTTGAGTACAATCCTATTTTCTCAATAATATCCAAATTTCCATGTTGATTCAATCCGGAATGGGATCGATTTGAGTACAATCCTATTTTCTCAATAATATCCAAATTTCCATGTTGATTCAATCCGGAATGGGATCGATTTGAGTACAATCCTATTTTCTCAATACTATCCAAATTTCCATGTTGATTCAATCCGGAATGAGTTCGATTTGAGGCCAATCCTATTTTCTCAATACTATCCAAATTTCCATGTTGATTCAATCCGGAATGAGTTCGATTTGAGTCCTATCCTATTTTCTCAATACTATCCAAATTTCCATGTTGATTCAATCCGGAATGGGATCGATTTGAGTACAATCCTATTTTCTCAATACTATCCAAATTTCCATGTTGATTCAATCCGGAATGAGTTCGATTTGAGTCCTATCCTATTTTCTCAATACTATCCAAATTTCCATGTTGATTCAATCCGTAATGGGATCGATTTGAGTACAATCCTATTTTCTCAATAATATCCAAATTTCCATGTTGATTCAATCCGTAATGGGATCGATTTGAGTACAATCCTATTTTCTCAATAATATCCAAATTTCCATGTTGATTCAATCCGGAATGGGATCGATTTGAGTACAATCCTATTTTCTCAATACTATCCAAATTTCCATGTTGATTCAATCCGGAATGGGATCGATTTGAGGCCAATCCTATTTTCTCAATGCTATCCAAATTTCCATGTTGATTCAATCCGGAATGAGTTCGATTTGAGGCCAATCCTATTTTCTCAATACTATCCAAATTTCCATGTTGATTCAATCCGGAATGGGATCGATTTGAGTACAATCCTATTTTCTCAACGCTATCCAAATTTCCATGTTGATTCAATCCGGAATGAGTTCGATTTGAGGCCAATCCTATTTTCTCAATACTATCCAAATTTCCATGTTGATTCAATCCGGAATGGGATCGATTTGAGTACAATCCTATTTTCTCAATAATATCCAAATTTCCATGTTGATTCAATCCGGAATGGGATCGATTTGAGTACAATCCTATTTTCTCAATACTATCCAAATTTCCATGTTGATTCAATCCGGAATGAGTTCGATTTGAGGCCAATCCTATTTTCTCAATACTATCCAAATTTCCATGTTGATTCAATCCGGAATGGGATCGATTTGAGTACAATCCTATTTTCTCAATACTATCCAAATTTCCATGTTGATTCAATCCGGAATGAGTTCGATTTGAGTCCTATCCTATCCTCAATATTATCCGTGTTTCCATGTTTAATTAAATCTGGAATGAGATCGATTTGAATACGCAAGGCTCAAGCATAAATACGAGTAATTTAAGATTTTTGTTGGCAAAGCCCCAAAAGATGGTTTAAGTATGTTTTGATGTGAGTGAATCTTTTTGTAAGAATATAGATATTGAGAATATACAAAGAAAACTGGCTTGTCTTTTATTACTCACTTTCACTGAGAAAACGAAATGAATAGCGTGCAGCGTGTTAAGTGCTGATGTTTGGTGGATTCAAATCGATTTGAATCCGATAGGTGTTTCCATGCAACAAAATTTCGATTCGATGCCACTGCTAAGAGGATCGGATCGGATCGGTTTGAATCGGCGTTTCCACACAGTATTGAATGAGAACGAGAACTGAGATCGATTTGATTCCTTGTGGAAACAGTGACTGGCTAAAACCAAAATTCTCGAGTAAAGAGTAAAACAAACTATTGTGATATTTTGCATTCGCATGACTTTCTCTACTAAGTGCGAACTGTGCCTATAGAAACGGATCGAGATAAGGTTTTATTGCAAAGTTAGGACATATGTGTAAACGTAGACTATAATCTGATGTGCTGCACTCACATGACTTTCTCTACTCTTGTACAAACTACATATTTGTATAAACTCTTATTCCTATATCTTCTTCGTCTTAGTTGAGATAAACATTTGTACAAATTATCTTGTTGCTTATTTCCTAGTAGGTACAAGGGACATATGGCAATACAGTAGACTTTGAGCGATAGTCACATCTTTTGAAGCTTTGAGATCCCGTTCTCTTTGCACACTTAACATATAAAAAACTGAACAACGATGATCCATTTCACAAAAGTTTTAAGTTTTCCGAAACTCACACACGTAACAAGGAATATCTCCGAAATGGTTCACCCTACAAGAAAATTTATTGAGACATAAATTGTGTATTTTAGCAAGATCTACATTTTTTATGTAGTATGATTTGGTCTATCTCTAACGGTTTACCAGTTGTGCAAAAGTCGTCCAGAGTAAATACGACTACAGGGGCTATAGCCAGAAAATTCAAGATATACATTTCATTTGTCATCAAAATATCTCAAACATATGACATTTTAATCAAAATCGTTAGAGCCATTTTCAAGAAAATCAAAATTTTCCATGTAAAGGGTAGTTTAGGGTGGGGCTATGTTCTTCAAAATCTTCGTGTCGCATCCTTGAAATACATTAAACTTAAATACCAACTTTGGTTTTTAACCGACTTTTCGTTTTTGAGTTATGCTGTCCACAGACACACACACGGACCTTTTTCTAAAAATGCTTTTGTTTTCCTTCTTCTTCTTTATTCGGGGGGGTCTCAAAACATATATTTCCGGTGAAATCTCGACATCGAATTTTTGGGTGCAATACAATACTTGCCCTACTTACCAGTAGAAAAAGTAAAAATGCTATTTTAGTTAAAACAGTCATTTTGAAAAAATCTAAAACTTCGAAAAATGTTCCATGTAAAGGGTAGTTTAGGGTGGGGGATGTTCCGTCCTTGGAAGATGGTGTTTGAGTTATACCGGTCAACGACATAAATACAGTCCAGTCTTGTTAAGCCCACAAGGGAATTGAAAACACTATGGAATCTTGGCTACACGTGAGCTGCGGAGAGACTTCTCGATAATCCTGTATATTTAAATAAATGGATCTTTCTATGATGAACCTGATAAACCCCAACACCTGTTGATGAACATTGACACATTTATGGAAAAGCTACATTCACAAGGCTTTCTCTTCTCGTTTTTCTTTTACGTAACACACTCACAAGTCTTTCTCTACTCGCTCTTTAACATACAATTCATACATTTTTTGATTTTTGAAATAGAAATGCAACTTCTTACGTTCAGACAGTTTTCTCTACTTGCTTTTCTTTTACGTAACACACTCACATGTCTTTCTCTACTCCCTCTTCTACAAACAAATCATACAATTTTCTATATGATTGACATAGAAATGCAACTTATTACATTCTCACGGTTTCTCTCCTCTCTTTTCTTTCTGTAGTACTCGTGACTGTTCAACGATTTTTTGTACACCGTCTTTCTCAAGTTGTTTAATTTATTTATTTGTTTGGTTATATTTTGTACTTTATATCCTAAGGGTTTTGATAAAATTTTCCTTAAGGGTACTAAGTAATATTTACTTTTAAATGTCTCCAAACAAATACAACCTAGGTCTAAAAGTTGTGTAATGTATTTTTATCTTAAATGAATTTAGTTACAATTTAATGTTCACGTGGCATTTCCTAATCTTCATACAACATTTAGTATATGTTTAAGGCATGCATATATAGACACAAAATCCTAGTTCGCAAATAATGTAGATTTCCTTAAAACACAATTCGCGTCAAAAGGTTTAAATGGAAATAACCACTTCTGAGATATTCTTTGTTATTGGTCTGAATTTTGAAATACCTACACTTTTCTGAAACAGGAAGTCATTTGTTGTTTTTTTTTTCCTCTTAGTCATAAAAAGAGAATGATTTTTAAAGCCATCAAATAGTGATTAGCTCTTAAAGTATTTGACTAGCACTTAAAATGTACAATATTCCCCTTGTATCTACAAGAAAATGAACAATAAGATAATTTGTGCAAATGTTTCTCTGTGTTGACAAGAGTGAGTAGAGAAAGTCATGTGAGTGTACATAGATGTAAACAAATGACTATTTTGCTCCGTACCTACTAAGGGATGCATGTCGCATCGTGTGACATTTCGATATATCGCACCTTAAATGTTGCTTCCCCTTTCGGTGTTTACGACCGAGCTAGTGCGCACGCATCGATCGGCCCCCTGGAACACATGGAAACAAAGGAGAAACGCACCATGATGGCCACTTCACAAGCCGTCACTGCTAACGCTCCTTCACATGATACGTATAGCAATCTCAGTTGTCATCATAGTTCATCATGCTTCTAATTTTAAAATGTTTATAAATTATTATTATTCTTAATATTAGATGGTAAAGAGTCTGATGTGTTACACTCACTCTTGTACAAACAATTATTCCCTTATCATCTTCATGTTAATACAATTTCAAAACTCACACAAATTACAAGGAATATCTCTGAAATGGTTCAATCTTAAAAAAAAAAAAAAAAAAAAAAAAAAAAAAAAAAAAAATACACACGGACATAAACTGTGTATTTTAGCAAGATCTAAATTTTTGTACAGTAAGATTTGGTGTATCTCTTACGGTTTACCAGTTATAGAAAAGTCCCCAAGAGTAAACACGACTACATGGGCTATAGACAGAAAATATAAAATATACATTTCATTTGACATAAAAATATCTCAAACATACGGCATTTTAATCAAAATCGCTTTAGACACTTTTGGGAAAATCGAAATTTTCGAAGTAGTTTAGGGTGGAAGAATTTTCTTCAAAATTTTAGTGTCGCATCCTTAAAACATATTAAACTTAAATACCAAGTTTGGTTTTTGACTGACTTTTAGTTTTTGAGTTATGTTGCTCATAGCCCTTTGTAAAAGTTTTTTTTTCTTCTTTTTGTATTCAGGGGGCCCTCAAAACATATATTTCCGGTGAAATCTCGACATTGAATTTTTGAGTTGAATACAATATTTTCTTTTCTCACTGTATGTAGCAGAGAAAGTAAAAATTGGAAATCAAAAAGGAGATATTCCCTGCCTTTAAGACAATACGTGTGTTAAATTCCATGAAAATATCGAAAAATTGCAAAAATGGAATTTTTTCTTGTATTTCTATTCCATATTTTAATTTGGTGCCTTTGATTTAGTGCTGTAATATACATTCCAATTTTAAATGTTTTTCTCTAAAGCTATTTTTCAGCATTTTTTATTAAGCATTCAAGTTCTCTATTTGTCAAAATATTCGACCCCTTTAATTTGTAATTTTCAAAAAATCTGCATGAATGATTAAGAGACTCGCGTGTATATTTTTGAAGATTTATGATTACGATATTTTTATTAAATATTTTTTATGACGTGATATTCATAAGATCAAAAAATAGGAAAATACAAAGGCTTTATTTTGTTTAGTGGCATAACTTTATTTGACTCTTAAAAAACTCCATTGTGGAGTTTGTTTATAATGGTTCATTAAAGGCAATAAAATAACACGTGGGATATTGCTACTTGCTCTACTATATGGAAGTATTGTGTTCAACCCAAAACTTCCACGTCGAGATTTCACCGCAAATATATGTTTTGAGGCCCCCTGAATACAAAGAAAGCATTTTTAGAAAAAGGTACGTGTGTCTCTGTGAAGAACGTGACTCAAAAACGAAAAGTCGGTTAAAAACCAAAGTTGGTATTTAAATGTAATGTCTTTCAAGGATGCGATACGAAGTTTTTAAAGAAAATTGCTTCACCCTAAACTGCCCTTTACATGGAAGATTTTTGGAAAATTTTCATTTTTGAAAAATGGGTCTAACGATTTTGATTAAAATGCCACATGATTAAGACATTTTGTATGACAAATGAAATGTATATTTTGAATTGTCTGACTATAGCACATGCAGCCCTGTTTACTCTTGATGACTTTTGTATAAATGATAAACTGTAACAGATAGACCAAATCTTACTGTACAGAAATGTAGATGTTGCTAAAACACATATGACATTAATTAATGTAATTAAATGCTAAAGGTAAAGATTAAGATTGTAAAGGTAGGTAGGTAGGTAAACTTACGTGGTATCGTATCGAGGGGACAGATAGACACTAGGAGAAGAACACTACACCACCAACATGGTGACTGTGCGTGCGTCCGTGTGACTGAATATCTCACACCCACTACTCCCAGTGCTCGGCGCCTGCGCCTGCGCTCCGCCTCGCCTCACCTCATCATTCTGCTAATAATAGCGCAAATATTACGGCATCATAACCTCACACAAACACAGGCAAAAGTTGCACTTGCAGCTGATATGGGATGATCAAAACAGAGACAAGGGTGTGAGAGATAAGAGGGAGGGGAGGGGAGGGAGAGGTGAGAAATTCAGAGAAGACAGAAGATAAATGGAGGGGAGAAAGAAGACAGATAAGATGGTAAATATTAACTATACCTACCCCATCCCTCCGCGATAACCTCATGTTATCACCTGCGACTAACACCACGTGGACTCGTGCCACAGAACGATATTTACTCAGCAGGTTTAGGAATATCGCTGCTACCACGTTACATTCAAGTAGATTTTACCAGGGTTATCGCACATCTTGACAACTCACAGATAATCGCCGATATTTAGGGTGTGCTTTGGTGTCGGCGAATCGCGGGTTAGTTGTTGACGACTCATGTTTACATCAAGTGCGGATCTAAAGGTGGATCGATTATATATGGAAGTTCATGAGGCTGACGACTACAGGAAGAAACATGAATAGACGTTAGGGGCCCCTTTCCTCAGTCTCTTAAGGCCCGCTAACTGGGGACTGAGATCTCAGCACAATCGCAGCACGTATATAAAACTAATCTAAGATCATGGAGTCTCAGTTCCACTTTAATCTCAGTTCGCAATATAACGTTTGCTATATATATATATATTTGGGAAATAGTTAATTATATCGCATGGTTTAATCAGATGTGTATACTATTTTGTGCACATATCTCTTATAGTTTATCAGTTACACTAAACATGTAAACTATAAAGACGACTTCGGAAAATATTTGCACAAAATTCGTTATTGTCATTTTATTTGTTGGAACCTGGGCGACCTAGCTTTGCCCGTCATTGTTTCCCCACACCACCCCTCCTTTTTTGTAAAATGGTGCTTTTTTCGGCAAAGAAACTTGTTTACATCAATGTTTTACGTAATAGAAAACCGCTTAAAAAGTAATATATTGTATAGTAAAATGGACAGTATATAAACTTTGTCCATGAAGAAATACATATATACGTGCTGAATTTCACAGTGATTATATTTATCAATTGTCTGTAGAAGAGTGAGTAGAGAAAGCAGTGTGAATGTAATATACAAAATTTGGTCCAATTGTTGGAGCCCCTTCCGAGATAGGCGAAGTAACTATAAACGACAATTATTCATTTAAATATATTAATTTTTTAGGGCAAAATATGAAGTAACTCAACATTTTTAATATAAAGAGCAGTTTGCAGTAATTGTTATATAACTATTGAAAAGGTTAAGGGAATATCATTTGTGTGTGTGGTGTGTGTGGTGTGTGGTGTGTGTGTGGAGTGTGTGTGTGGTGAGTGTGGTGTGTGTGTTGAGTGTGTGTGTGTTGAGTGTGTGTGTGTGTGTGGAGTGTGTGTGTGGTGAGTGTGGTGTGTGTGTTGACTGTGTGTGTGTTGAGTGTGTGTGTGGTGAGTGTGGTGTGTGTGTTGAGTGTGTGTGCGGTGTGTGTGTATGTGTGGTGTGTGTGGAGTGTGTGTGTGTGTGTGTGGAGTGTGTGTGTGTGTGTGGAGTGTGTGTGGAGTGTGTGTGTATGTGTATGTGTGGTGTGTGTGTTGAGTGTGTGTGTGGTGAGTGTGGTGTGTGTGTGTGGTGAGTGTGTGTGCGGTGTGTGTGTATGTGTGGTGTGTGTGGAGTGTGTGTGTGTGTGGAGTGTGTGTGTGGTGAGTGTGGTGTGTGTGTTGAGTGTGTGTGTGTTGAGTGTGTGTGTGGTGAGTGTGGTGTGTGTGTTGAGTGTGTGTGCGGTGTGTGTGTATGTGTGGTGTGTGTGGAGTGTGTGTGGAGTGTGTGTGTATGTGTATGTGTGGTGTGTGTGTTGAGTGTGTGTGTGGTGAGTGTGGTGTGTGTGTGTGTTGAGTGTGTGTGCGGTGTGTGTGTATGTGTGGTGTGTGTGGAGTGTGTGTGTGGAGTGTGTGTGTGGTGAGTGTGGTGTGTGTGTTGAGTGTGTGTGTGGTGAGTGTGTATGTGTGGTGTGTGTGGAGTGTGTGTGTGTGTGGAGTGTGTGTGTGGTGAGTGTGGTGTGTGTGTTGAGTGTGTGTGTGGTGAGTGTGTGTGTGTGTGTGGAGTGTGTGGAGTGTGTGTGTGTGTGTGTGGTGTGTGTGTTGAGTGTGTGTGTGGTGAGTGTGTATGTGTGGTGTGTGTGGAGTGTGTGTGTGTGTGGAGTGTGTGTGTGGTGAGTGTGGAGTGTGTGGAGTGTGTGTGTGGTGAGTGTGGTGTGTGTGTTGAGTGTGTGTGTGGTGAGTGTGTATGTGTGGTGTGTGTGGAGTGTGTGTGTGTGTGGAGTGTGTGTGTGGTGAGTGTGGTGTGTGTGTTGAGTGTGTGTGTGGTGAGTGTGTGTGTATGTGTGGTGTGTGTGGAGTGTGTGTGTGTGTGGAGTGTGTGTGTGGTGAGTGTGGTGTGTGTGGTGAGTGTGGTGTGTGTGTTGAGTGTGTGTGTGTGGTGAGTGTGGTGTGTGTGTTGAGTGTGTGTGTGGTGTGTGTGTATGTGTGTGTGTGGTGAGTGTGGTGTGTGTGTTGAGTGTGTGTGCGGTGTGTGTGTATGTGTGGTGTGTGTGGAGTGTGTGTGTGTGTGGAGTGTGTGTGTGTGTGGAGTGTGTGTGTTGAGTGTGTGTGTGGTGAGTGTGGTGTGTGTGTGTGTGGAGTGTGTGTGTATGTGTATGTGTGGTGTGTGTGTTGAGTGTGTGTGTGGTGAGTGTGGTGTGTGTGTGGTGAGTGTGGTGTGTGTGTTGAGTGTGTGTGCGGTGTGTGTGTATGTGTGGTGTGTGTGGAGTGTGTGTGTGTGGAGTGTGTGTGTGGTGAGTGTGGTGTGTGTGTTGAGTGTGTGTGGTGAGTGTGGTGTGTGTGTGTGGTGAGTGTGGTGTGTGTGTTGAGTGTGTGGTGAGTGTGGTGTGTGTGTTGAGTGTGTGTGTGGTGAGTGTGGTGTGTGTGTGGTGAGTGTGGTGTGTGTGTATGTGTGTGTGTGGTGAGTGTGGTGTGTGTGTGGTGAGTGTGGTGTGTGTGTATGTGTGTGTGGTGAGTGTGGTGTGTGTGTTGAGTGTGTGTGCGGTGTGTGTGTATGTGTGGTGTGTGTGGTGTGTGTGGAGTGTGTGTGTGTGTGTGGAGTGTGTGTGTGTGTGGAGTGTGTGTGTTGAGTGTGTGTGTGGTGAGTGTGGTGTGTGTGTGGAGTGTGTGTGTATGTGTATGTGTGGTGTGTGTGTTGAGTGTGTGTGTGGTGAGTGTGGTGTGTGTGTGTGGTGAGTGTGGTGTGTGTGTTGAGTGTGTGTGCGGTGTGTGTGTATGTGTGGTGTGTGTGGAGTGTGTGTGTGTGTGTGGAGTGTGTGTGTGGTGAGTGTGTATGTGTGGTGTGTGTGTGGAGTGTGTGTGTGGTGTGTGTGGAGTGTGTGTGTGAATGTGTGGTGTGTGTATGTGTGGTGTGTGTATGTGTGGTGTATGTGTATGTGTGTGTGGTGTGTGTATGTGTGTGGTGTGTGTATGTGTGGTGTGTGTGGAGTGTGTGTGTATGTGTGGTGTGTGTGTGGAGTGTGTGTGTGTGTGGTGGAGTGTGTGTGTGGAGTGTGTGTGGTGTGTGTATGTGTGGTGTATGTGTATGTGTGTGTGGTGTGTGTATGTGTGGTGTGTGTATGTGTGTGGTATGTGTGTGGAGTGTGTATGTGTATGTGTGTGGAGTGTGTGTGTATGTGTGTGTATGTGTGTGGTGTGTGTGTGTGGAGTGTGTGTGTGTGGTGTGTGTATGTGTGGTGTGTGTATGTGTGTGGTGTGTGTGTGTGGAGTGTGTATGTGTGTGTATGTGTGTGTATGTGTGTGTATGTGTGTGTATGTGTGTGGTATGTGTGTGGAGTGTGTGTGTATGTGTATGTGTGTGTATGTGTGTGGTGTGTGTGTGTGGTATGTGTGTGGTGTGTGTATGTGTGGTGTGTGTATGTGTGTGGTGTATGTGTGTGGAGTGTGTGTGTATGTGTATGTGTGTGTATGTGTGTGGTATGTGTGTGGAGTGTGTGTGTATGTGTATGTGTGTGTATGTGTGTGTATGTGTGTGGTATGTGTGTGTATGTGTGTGGTGTGTGTGTGTGTGTATGTGTGTGTATGTGTGTGGTATGTGTGTGGAGTGTGTGTGTATGTGTGTGGTGTGTATGTGTGTGTATGTGTGTGTATGTGTGTGGTATGTGTGTGGAGTGTGTGTGTATGTGTGTGGTGTGTGTGTGTGGAGTGTGTGTGTGTATGTGTGTGTATGTGTGTGGTGTGTGTGGAGTGTGTATATGTATGTGTGTGGAGTGTGTGTGTGGTGTGTGTATGTGTGGTGTGTGTATGTGTGTGTATGTGTGTGGTGTGTGTGTGGAGTGTGTATATGTATGTGTGTGGAGTGTGTGTGTGGTGTGTGTATGTGTGGTGTGTGTATGTGTGGTGTGTGTATGTGTGTGGTGTATGTGTGTGGAGTGTGTGTATGTGTATGTGTGTGTATGTGTGTGGTATGTGTGTGGAGTGTGTGTGTATGTGTATGTGTGTGTATGTGTGTGTATGTGTGTGGTGTATGTGTGTGGAGTGTGTATGTGTGGTGTGTGTATGTGTGTGGTGTGTGTGTGGTGTGTGTATGTGTGGTGTGTGTATGTGTGGTGTGTGTATGTGTGTGGTGTATGTGTGTGGAGTGTGTGTGTATGTGTATGTGTGTGTATGTGTGTGGTATGTGTGTGGAGTGTGTGTGTATGTGTATGTGTGTGGTATGTGTGTGGAGTGTGTGTGTATGTGTGTGTATGTGTGTGTATGTGTGTGGTATGTGTGTGGTATGTGTGTGGAGTGTGTGTGTATGTGTGTGTATGTGTGTGTATGTGTGTGTATGTGTGTGTATGTGTGTGTATGTGTGTGGTATGTGTGTGGAGTGTGTGTGGAGTGTGTATATGTATGTGTGTGGAGTGTGTGTGTGGTGTGTGTATGTGTGGTGTGTGTATGTGTGGTGTGTGTATGTGTGTGGTGTATGTGTGTGGAGTGTGTGTATGTGTATGTGTGTGTATGTGTGTGGTATGTGTGTGGAGTGTGTGTGTATGTGTATGTGTGTGTATGTGTGTGTATGTGTGTGTATGTGTGTGGTGTATGTGTGTGGAGTGTGTATGTGTGGTGTGTGTATGTGTGTGGTGTGTGTGTGGTGTGTGTATGTGTGGTGTGTGTATGTGTGGTGTGTGTATGTGTGTGGTGTATGTGTGTGGAGTGTGTGTGTATGTGTATGTGTGTGTATGTGTGTGGTATGTGTGTGGAGTGTGTATGTGTGTGTATGTGTGTGGTATGTGTGTGGAGTGTGTGTGTATGTGTGTGTATGTGTGTGTATGTGTGTGGTATGTGTGTGGTATGTGTGTGGAGTGTGTGTGTATGTGTGTGTATGTGTGTGTATGTGTGTGTATGTGTGTGTATGTGTGTGTATGTGTGTGGTATGTGTGTGGAGTGTGTGTGTATGTGTGTGTATGTGTGTGTATGTGTGTGGTGTGTGTGTGGAGTGTGTATGTGTGTATGTGTGTGTGGTGTATGTGTGTGGAGTGTGTGTGTATGTGTGTGTATGTGTGTGTATGTGTGTGTATGTGTGTGGTGTGTGTGTGGAGTGTGTATGTGTGTGGTGTGTGTGTGGTGTATGTGTGTGGAGTGTGTGTGTATGTGTATGTGTGTGTATGTGTGTGGTATGTGTGTGGAGTGTGTGTGTATGTGTATGTGTGTGTATGTGTGTGTATGTGTGTGGTATGTGTGTGGAGTGTGTGTGTATGTGTGTGGAGTGTGTGTGTATGTGTGTGGAGTGTGTGTGTATGTGTGTGGAGTGTGTGTGGTATGTGTGTGGAGTGTGTGTGTATGTGTGTGTATGTGTGTGTATGTGTGTGGTATGTGTGTGGTATGTGTGTGGAGTGTGTGTGTATGTGTGTGTATGTGTGTGTATGTGTGTGTATGTGTGTGTATGTGTGTGGTATGTGTGTGGAGTGTGTGTGTATGTGTGTGTATGTGTGTGTATGTGTGTGGTGTGTGTGTGGAGTGTGTATGTGTGTGTATGTGTGTGTATGTGTGTGTATGTGTGTGGTGTGTGTGTGGAGTGTGTGTGTATGTGTGTGGTGTGTGTATGTGTGTGTATGTGTGTGTGTGTGGAGTGTGTATGTGTGTATGTGTGTGTATGTGTGTGGTATGTGTGTGGAGTGTGTGTGTATGTGTGTGGTGTGTGTGTGTGTGGAGTGTGTATGTGTGTGTATGTGTGTGTATGTGTGTGGTATGTGTGTGGAGTGTGTATATGTATGTGTGTGGAGTGTGTGTGTATGTGTGTGTATGTGTGTGGTGTGTGTGTGTGGAGTGTGTGTGTGTGGTGTGTGTATGTGTGGTGCGTGTATGTGTGTGGTGTGTGTGTGGAGTGTGTATGTGTGTGTATGTGTGTGTATGTGTGTGGTGTGTGTGTGTATGTGTGTGGTGTGTGTGTGTGGTATGTGTGTGTGTGTGGTGTGTGTATGTGTGTGTATGTGTGTGTATGTGTGTGTATGTGTGTGTGTATGTGTGTGGTGTGTGTGTGTATGTGTGTGGTGTGTGTGTGTGTGGTATGTGTGTGTGTGTGGAGTGTGTATGTGTGTGTATGTGTGTGTATGTGTGTGTATGTGTGTGGTGTGTGTGTGTATGTGTGTGGTGTGTGTGTGTGTGTGGAGTGTGTGTGTGTGGTGTGTGTGTGTGGAGTGTGTATGTGTGTGTATGTGTGTGTATGTGTGTGGTATGTGTGTGGAGTGTGTATATGTATGTGTGTGGAGTGTGTGTGTATGTGTGTGTATGTGTGTGTATGTGTGTGTATGTGTGTGTGTATGTGTGTGGTGTGTGTGTGTATGTGTGTGGTGTGTGTGTGTGTGTGGTATGTGTGTGTGTGGAGTGTGTATGTGTGTGTATGTGTGTGTATGTGTGTGGTGTGTGTGTGTATGTGTGTGGTGTGTGTGTGTGTGTGGAGTGTGTGTGTGTGGTGTGTGTGTGTGGAGTGTGTATGTGTGTGTATGTGTGTGTATGTGTGTGGTATGTGTGTGGAGTGTGTGTGTGTGGTGTGTGGTGTGTGTGTGTATGTGTGTGTATGTGTGTGTATGTGTGTGGTATGTGTGTGGAGTGTGTATATGTATGTGTGTGGAGTGTGTGTGTATGTGTGTGTATGTGTGTGGTGTGGTGTGTGTGTGGAGTGTGTGTGTGTGGTGCGTGTATGTGTGTGGTGTATGTGTGGTGCGTGTATGTGTGTATGTGTGTGTATGTATGTGTGGAGTGTGTATGTGTGTATGTGTGTGTATGTATGTGTGGAGTGTGTATGTGTGTGTATGTATGTGTGGTGCGTGTATGTGTGTATGTGTGTGTATGTATGTGTGGTGCGTGTATGTGTGTATGTGTGTGTATGTATGTGTGGAGTGTGTATGTGTGTGTATGTATGTGTGGAGTGTGTATGTGTGTATGTATGTGTGGAGTGTGTATGTGTGTATGTGTGTGTGGAGTGTGAATGTGTGTGTGTGTGGTGTGTGCGTTATGTTTAGTGATGTGTACTATATCAGTTTGTGACGTCAACTCTACTGATAACACCTTCCAACGTCATGCACCACTGGTATTTTCTGGATGCACTGATTTCGTCTACTTATAACATACTTGGTACAAATTTGCGTTAGGAGAATATTGAAATGTAAGCAGGCTCTTACACTCACACGACTTTCTCTACTCAGTCTTGTACTACAAACAGTCTATCTGCTTCAGGTTAATACAGATAAACATTAATATAAACTATTTTATTAATTCTTTCCCTGTAGATACAGCAGGCAGACCTTCGACATGTATTGTGTGTTTTAACGAGACCTACATTTGTTATATCTGTTTATTATATATTTGGTGTATCTGTTACGGTTTAGCAGTTATCCAGAGTAAAGGGGACTACATGGGCTATAGACAGTTGAGCGGCGTTCTCAGCGCATGATGCGCACGCAGCATTCAAGTTCGCCATCTGCGCACATTACTGCGCAACTCCAAGTCACTATATGAAGTAAAGTCAGTCTCTTCAATGTGTTAATATTGGAAGTAACGTTGTAATAAATTGTAACTAAGACGCTCGTATGGATATTATGAAATTGCTATGTTAGTTGTTACTGCTGTACTTGGCAACACAGAACCAGTAAATAATGAAATCACTGGCTATTCTTAGACGAGTTCATCCTGATCCTGACTCCGCCTAGAAAACCTTCACTCCAGTATTGCACCAAGCGAAAGTCTGCACGTACATACATAGGTACCTATACTTGACAAGTTTCATATACGTATGTCAAGGGTCCGACACGAATATTCCCCGAAACCAAAATACTCTTTACAAAGAACATTTTCCGAAAATTATTATTTTCTGAAAAATGGCTTTAATGGGTTTAATTAAAATATCGTATATTTACACAACAAATGAAATATATATGTTGAATTTTGTGTTACCTAATATTTTCTACAAGTTATGAACAGTTTGCAATTATCAAATACTTGTGCTTTTCTCAAATTGGAAGTCGTAGTTCGTTTCGTTTTTATGTTGGTCATTTGGTTTATGTTGGCGAACCTGTAAAAAAGATGTTTTCTGTGTATTTTAAATATCTTTTGATGTTAGTGAATATATTGTGAGGTTATAGAAACAAAAGTGACTTTGTTGTGTTTTATTACGTCACTTTCACTAGGAAAACGAAATGACGGGCGACCAGCGTGTGGATTAAAATCCGATCGCAGTTGTAAGAGGATGGTATCCAAGGATTCAGTTCGATCTGAATCCACGTTTCCATGGAGTAGGTGTTCAATCAAGAATGACCTGAATTGAATTTGAATTTGCTTTGGAAAGGTAGTGATTGTAGGTGAAGAGTAAGATAATTGGATGAAGTAGATGGTAGAGGAGTGGGATATAGGTCACGGACAACTGTACATGCAGTGCCCTAGGGTGAGGCAGGCAGGCAGGCCAGGATCTAGAGGTCGGTCACCGCTTGCTCGCTCGCTCGCTCGCTGCTTCAGTGGCGTGCCCACGGCGTACCAAACACTCACAGTATATCACACGTTTCCCGTCCCGCCCCGCCCCGCCCACTCTTCCCCAAATATTTCTCCCTATTATAAATATTCTTCCCATTCCAAATTTGCGAATTCATTTTCCCGAAAGCATATTTACGAAAGAACACTTTTGCTACATTTTAATAAAAATCCTTAGAACCATTTTGGAAAATGTGGTCATATGAAGCGTAGTTGGTGTCGCATCCTTGTTGAGGTGCCATGCTGCGTGTTCCGCCACTGACTGGACAGGACGTGTGTGAATGTTGTTCGCACACGATCCACGTGTTTATTTCACGTCAAGTGTTGGTGTTGGTGGTGCTACTGCTGGTGTTCCTCCTACAGCTGAGACCATCTGTCAACCAGGTCTGTATCTACACAAATCAATAACAAGAAATATCTCGGAAATGGTGAGTGTAGAACCAGATCTGCATTTCTTCTGTCGTAATTATACCTACTTTACCAGTTATACAAAAGTTATTCAAAATGAAAAGATGTGCAGAGAATATTCAACCTGTGCGTTTTATTTGTTATGAAAATGTCTTAAATATACGGTATTTTAATCAAAGTCGTTAACGGTGTTTTATAAAAAATCAACACTTTTGAAAAATCTTCGTTGTAAAGGGTCGTTTAGGGTGAGGGGATTTTGGTGAAAATCTTTGTGCCCCATATTTGGAAAATGTTGAAGTTAAGTAGGTACCCACTTTGATATCTAACCAATACTTAGATATTTACGCGAACTCAGGCCTTTTTCTAATTTGTTGTTATTCAGGGAATCTGAAAAGGTATTTTCGTGAAATAGGATAGTTGGTCTAATTAGTGTATAAAGTGTTACGACACTGTATTTTCAAAATTGAAAATATGGCACACAATTTGGCGTAGGTGCCTAGTTTGCTTATTTATGACTGTGTATGTTTTGCTATTTTCAGGTCGAGATGTTGGCAAGCTTGCTGACAATATTGTGCTGTGTTGCTGTAGGTCATTTACTACCGATTGTTGACCCGGGTAAGTAAGTATTTGTGAGACAATTAACATATTGTAGCCAACACCTTACTCTAATTAGTTAATCATAACATGGTGTTGTGACGCTAGTTGTCTTGTAGCCCCGGAGCCCCTCCTCTTGCCCGTATATTGTTGGACGACCCAATGTATAGGTTGAATTTCTCCTTTAACGAAAGCAGTATATGTAATTCCAAAATGCCCACTTGTATGTGCAACCATAACCCCTTGCTTTCATCCTTGGCATCGTCTGTACGTCTACAGATAAATCTAGCGAACTTAACGATCTATATTCACATTTTCCTCTGATGCCACAAAATAACAGTAACGAGAGTATAATGAAGTAATTAAGACTCGAGTATATTTACCTAATGAAACCAGCTATAGCGAGTTTTAATCATGTAATATTTGTTATTCGCTTGTATAAGGTTGGTTCGTTTCTCGTTACCTTTCAGTCACTAAGAACACAACTCAAATGCAGCACAGCTACGACAGAATAGTTGCAAACTTTCTGTTTTAGGGAGAAATGCACTTAAGCACTT
Source organism: Tenodera sinensis (assembly GCA_030765045.1). Lineage (NCBI taxonomy): Eukaryota > Metazoa > Arthropoda > Insecta > Mantodea > Mantidae > Tenodera > Tenodera sinensis. The sequence goes on from CM060974.1 coordinate 1,645,876, forward strand.
TTGATCCGTTAGCGCATTGTGAGGCGGTTTTACCCTTAGCACGTGGGAAATGTTCCACAAGTGACGCACTTCCACCACAAACACACGCTGGCCTCATTCCCATGTTTTGGAGGAGTTGTGCTTGTGGGGTTTATGCATGACGGGGCGCCACCCCATTTTGCACGCACCGCACCATAATTAAGTGTACTTAAAGATGTCACTGGCATGTTCACCGGCGACGCTGACATGATCTTGGCGTCGTTAAGCAGCAAAATAAGTTAATTTATAAGGTCAATCAATATGATTAATTGTTTTTGTTCCACACAATAGCAAGGGTGTAATGAGACTAATGGTTCAAATCCCAAATATGGCATTGAATTTTTTAGTCTCATTGTACCCTTTCCAAAAGCTGAAATGTGGTCTTGTTGACCATTTATTTCTATTTGATGTGTAAATTGGTGATTTTCAGGTCTGTTCGTGATTATGGGAGTGAGCTCGTGTCGAGAAGGCTCAGGGTACTGCTTGTTGGGGATGGACTGCACCCTTGATGAGGACTTCTTGCCTGATGACCAGGGAGGTCACTGTAATGGCTTGAGGTCAGCCTTCACCCCCAGTGCCAACTTCATCTGCTGCCGCTACAATGCAGTCAACGCCTCTTCGTCAGTCATCATGGACAATCACCTGATGGACAGCATCCCTGCCATTCTCTTGTCCATGGACACTGGCAGCGATAATTCTACAGAAATGGACTACCTGACAACAGAGACGACCACTGTTGAAGAACTTCCCAGAAACCTCCTGGAGGAAGAACCCCCTAGCCAAGTGGTGGTAAAGCGAACAGGTGATCCTAACTCAGTCGGTGTTCTCAGTGTCACGGGAATACTATCTCGCTTGCCCTTTGTAACTGAAGTAAATCTGGAGCTACTTGTCCATGATAATACTACAGTGGAACCACCTGACCAACATAGGACATCAACTGTGCAAACATTGGACATGAGTAATAGCGAGTTTACAATGCAGCAAAACATGAAGCAAGGAAAATCAATGAATATGGAAGATTTGATCACAACTGAGACAGACGTAGAGCTCCAGAGCACACCAGCTCGTGAAACTGAACTTAAAGACTTTGAAATATTAGCTTTTGGATTGAAATTTGGTGCTGAAGCTGCTTCTGATGTTACTGAAGGTCCAGGAAAAAGCGAGTCGAAAGATTCCACAGAAACAAATACTGTTGATTCAACAGTAAATATGGAGTTGGAAACATCATCAACAACAAAACTAGATTTGACTACCGGCGAATCCAATTCAGATGTTACTCCAGGACAAGGAAGAAGTCAGTCAGAGGATTCCACAGAAACCAACAATGTTCCTTCGTCAGTAAATACAGACATGGAGACATCAACAACAGATCTAGATATGGCTACTACTGAACCAATCAGAGAGAATGAAATTTCTGTAGAGCCAGATGACATTAAGGATCAATCTTCCACAACGGCGGCCTGCGGAGTTACAGATGTCAAGAATTGCTGGCTAGTGAAGTTCATCAATGACACAAACGTAATGTGCGTAGGCAGTTTCCTCAGGAACGATATCATCCTGACATCAGCAAACTGTGTTTCCAGGTGAGTGTCTATCTCTTACGACTTTCTCTACTCACTCTTGTACTAACTATTCTTACAAACTCTTATTGCTAGATCCTCTTCCTGTTAGTTGAGATAAACATTTGTACAAATTATCTTACTGTTTAATTTCCTTGTAGCTACAAGAGGAATATGGGAATAAAGTCGGGTTTGACCGATAGTCAAATCTTTTAACGCTTTCAAATTCCCTTCTCTTTGCACGACTAAGAGATAAAAATCTGAATGATGATTTTTCATTTGAGAAAATGCAAAACTTGCAGAAATAACAAATGGTTCTCTCCAGAAAAAATGCATTTAGACATAACTTGTGTGTTTTAACAAGATCTACATTTTTGCATACTAAGATTTGGTCTATCTCTTACAATTTACCAGTTAAACAAAGGTCATCAAGAATAAACAAAACCACTTAGGCTATAGACAGAAAATTCAAAATATAGATTTCATTTGTAATAAAAATATCTTAAACATATGGCACTTTAATCAGAATCATTAGGTCATTTTTTAGAAAATAAAAATGTTTGAAAAATTTTCCATGTAAAGGGTAGTTTAGTGTGGAGGAGTTTCCTTCAAAATCTTCGTGTTACATCCTTGAAAGACATTAAACTTAAATACCAACTTTGGTTTTTAACCGACTTCGTTTTTAAGTTATGGTGTCCATAGACAGATGAACACACAGGTAGACACACACATGGACGTTTTTGTAAAAATGCTTGTTTTTAGATTAATGGGGCCTCAAAAGATATATTTCCAGTGAAATCTCGACATTGAATTTTTGGGTGGAGTACGTTACTTCCTCTAGTTTACTAAATGTGGTAGAGAAAGTAAAACGTCAAAGTTGGACCACAATACCAACATGACTGAGTTGTTATTGGTAATGTGGCTTTGGTTTGTTGAACAGAGTGTTTGGTGTGGGACTGGCACGTCTAACACTGCAGACATTCAGAGGAACTGTTATACCGAGGAACCTTGTACGAGATGTCATCGTCCATGAGGAATACAACAAGCAGTCGACTGACGTGGCTCTGAACGATATAGGTGAGGCACTAATGTGATTTACACGTTATGTAACATAAAGTGGGCAGATGATATTACAATATATAGCACATAGGAAAAACTAGAAGAAAAAAGTAAATGATTCATTAACAATGGTAAACAAGTATTTACAAAAAATTGATAAAAAGGTAAACATTGATAAAATTAAGTGGATGTAATTTAGATTAGGAGAGAAAATGGATTCAAATATCTATACATTTAAAATTTGTGAACAAAGGTATGAATGAACAAATGAAAGTAAGTGAATGTGTACTTTAAGCATGGGTAGATGGCATTCTGGTTGCATGATTGTGTTCCGTCCAGTCTCAGAGGTTAAGAGTCGTATATGAGCAATATTAAGCCTACTAAATTCATGTCTCCTAACTTTACTAATATACTTGATAGGATTTTATTACTTAGTTACAACTTTGCCATTGAAATTTATTAAGAATATTAATTTTGTAAAATATAATGAACTTATTTAGACCAAAGTGCAGTGCTGGCCGTGGGATAAAGTAATAGTGCTTTTAATAGCATCTGGATTATAATCAGGCATTGCTTCCTTGCAGAACTCACAGATTGAACTCCAGAGTATAACTAAGGTTGGTGTCTGGTGCGCTGTTAGTGGGACCCTATTTTCTTATAGTAAAGAACTAATGTTCTACAGCACAAAGTCTTCATTTTGTATCAACTTTTCCTTCAAATAACAGACGGCAAATGTAGCTAAGTTTCGATAAAATTGCTGACATATTTAGTGACAGGGTGATCAGTGTAAAGATAATGACCCTGTCACTCCCCAAACTTAAAACTTTGAGTTTTACTTGTGAAGGAATTTAAAATATTAATTGTCTAAGTTAAATGCTAATATAGTAAAATATCTATAAGAGTAACAACATTTGAACCGTAATGTGTTAAGACTGTCTTCGAGCAGAAGGAGAACATTTCCATTATTTTATTTGAAAATGTAAGGAGTGTAAGACGGATTCAATATTGTAATTTGTGAACTCAACTCGTACTAATGCTTACCCATTGATGCATCAGACACAGGTGAAGTTCTGGTGGACGAGTGATCTAGGTGCATTGCCACATAACCTCATGATCCTGTAATAAGTAACACAAGTTAATTAAGGAAATTGAAGCTATTAACAGTGAAGCAACAAGATTCTAAAGTAAGAACAAATTAGAAACTAAAAACTTCACTTATCTTAGTAATGTTGCAAGTTCTTTTTCTTTTTTTTTTCAAACACTGACTCGAGTTTCGAGTTGACTCCAACTCATTCTCAAAGCTATACAAACAAATTCGTTACCAAAGCTACAATCCTTCATTTTTCTCTGAAAACAAAACACATAAATACTGATGTTCATTTTAATTACCAATCTCTAAAAACAAAAATTTATAAATACAATCTATAGAAGGTAATTCAAAGTTCATAACACGGTTCCTGTTTTTTAAAATAAAAATTTTTTTTCCCCAAAGAAAATCATGAACATCAGTATTTATGTTTTTTTGTTTTCAGAGAAAAATGAAGGATTGTAGCTTTGGTAATGAATTTGTTTGTATAGCTTTGAGAATGAGTTGGAGTCAACTCGAAACTCGAGTCAGTGTTCGATTAAAAAAAAAAACTTGCAACATTACTAAGATAAGTGAAGTTTTTAGTTTCTAATTTGTTCTTACTTTAGAAGTAACACAAGTGTCATATTCATTTGATTCCATTTACTCATATTTAATAGCACACGACAAAAGGCTCACTTATGTCATTTACAGAAAATACTATCCAATAGGCTTGGGGGCGTTGTTGCCTATTTTACCAACCACAAAACTCTGTGGACATAAATATAGACATAACTTATATCAACAGTTATGTCTATATATAAATTGAAAAGTCAAAATTATTCTAAAAGTTGACATGTTAACTAATTATAAACAAGTTTTAAGAATTAAATTAGTTATTTTTTATTTAGACTTATATGTTTGCTAACTTAAGCCCATTTGTGCAAACTCTTAGAACCCTGCAGATATAAACATTTTAAAAATCGCCGCAAGAAGAAGAGTTAAAGATAAAATACAAGTCTATCCAGATGAAGGCCTACTGCCCAAGCACTGTGTCAACACCCCCATGACTGGGTTGCAGTACTGGAGGTGGGACGTGGTCCCTCCTGAACAGTTATGTGGTCTTCTTCATCAGGGTAACTCCTTAGGTAGGGGCCTAACAAGGCTGAGTGCACCTTGGACCACATCTCCCACAGCAGTACCAAGAATCGAACTTGAGTCTACCACTTGGTAAACAGCAATACTAAAACTGCACTACGGAGATGAACGCAGTTATAGATAGGATTTTAAAATGTTATACACTTCATTGTTTTATGTCCCGAGCATATGGTGAAAAAAAAACTTCAGGGAACTATTTAATAAAATGATGCATTTTTGTATTTTCAAGTGTGTAAGGCATTGTTTGTACCATGTTTTTATATGTCTCTTTGTTTTAGTGTGTTAGACACTTGTAGTTAAGTATGATATTATGTTTTTACTTGCTTGTAGGAATGGTGCGCCTGGAGCGAGCGTTAAGACTCACACCGTCTATGTGCACTTTATGTCTACCTAACTCTGAGTCAGACTTATTGGACAAGCGATGTGACAGAGCATCCAGAAAATACAACACCAGGAACAAGGTAACATGTTATAACGGTTATATAGCTCTGTCAGATCAAATGCTAACTTAGACTGGAAATGTGTATCTATAAGCGACAAACTGCACTCTCTGGTAATACAGTCACACTTGTGTGTCAGTATTTCACCTATTAAACATAGATACTGCATCAAAGGCAAACCATTTCAAGTTAATCTTAAAAAATCGAACTTCTCTACTCACTCTTGTACACCTATTCTTACAAACACTTATTCCTATATCTACTCCATGTTTACACAGACCATCGTCAACATCATTATCATCACCATCATTATCACCAGCATTATTATTATCACCATCATAATCGTCATTATCACCAGCATTATTATTATCACCATCGTCACCATCATTATCACCAGCATTATCATAATCATCATCATTATCATCATTATCATGATCGTTATTGTCAGTACAAGGAGCACACTTTTGACAACTGATTGCACTGTGTAAAACTGTGTCTATAGGAAGAAATTGAAATTATTTGCAGATGTTGGATGTTTCTGGCAGTCCGATGGTGTGCCAAGGCTCTACTCTCGGAGGAGTGATGTCGTTATACAGTCCTGAGCCTGTCTACACTCCTGTCAGTGACTATCTGCCCTGGATAAGACAGAACATGGACATCGCTGACATACCTCTCGAGTGGCACAGATAATTCACCTTGATACATTCAAACATCTCATAACACAGTCACATCTGTTAACTCAGTCACTTCAACTAGTGATAATATGATTTACAGGAGAATTTCTGAGTCTATAACTTGCAGGTTTTAGTTTTTTTATACTTGCACACAACTTTAAAAAATGATAACTCAAAAACACTCCAAAGAATGGTTTGTGTTTTACAAATCTTCTTGACAAATTACAAAACATTGCACCACGTGCAGCATATTGAAAAGAAGTAAATATATATGAGAAAATTTTTTATTCTCAGTTTTTAACGCACATTATGTAAGTATTTGTAATATAGAAAGTGAAAAACATTTGTACTTATGGGCTCTAAATATTTTTAAAGTCATGAAATATAACTGTCACTTTTTATGAGATTTTTACTAAATGACAATGTTGAACAATGCACTTGGTTGTTAACTCCTTGACTGTTCTGGTGACTTCAGTATTCTCAAAACTCACAAGGCAAGTTCTTGTTCTCCTGTTTCAGACAGTAGAGATCATAGACTGTCACCTAACAATGTAACTACAAAAGTGACTAAATTGGTGTGAAGACCAAAAATTGGTTCTTTCTTATCGTGTAACCATTCCCTGCGGGCTTCGTCGCTAGGGGCAAACTGTTTGTCTCTGGTTCCTGAGGTCGAACGTTCAAATCTGGCAGAGGAGTGTAAAAATACTTAACATAGGTTCCTTTGGAAGAAAAGAAAAGCTGATGGAACCAGTGCTTAGACTGCTCACCCCTGATCAAAGCAGCTTGCGAGACCTCATGTAGCATTTGTGGTAAATGAAGTGGCATCTTGGTCGCTTTTCTCTGCCATTCATTCCAAGTTACAGGTCAATCCCCTGTTCCTGATTCTCCAAACAAATGTCTATCTGCTTCTCGAGTCTGTCACATATACAACAACGGTTGGTAAAACAACCTAATAAAGAGGACTCTGAGTAAAATTCATTGATTCTTTATGCCAATATAGAATGGAATGCTGAGCAGTTAAACTACGTAGGTACATAAATAAAAAGTTAGTTTACTGTTGTCTGAAGGTCAACAAATCACGTTTATTGCCATTTTCCTATATATATGTATATTAAAAGTATAACATAGCACTGATACGTTTAGTGAGTTTTTCGTGTAATTTTTTATTAAACTACTGTTCTTAAGTAAGATGGATTGTTTGTCATTTTTGGTTAACCATCAACCCCTCAGTTTGAAAAGCGTTTGCACCGCTGGAATGGAATGGCAGCGGAAACCGGAGAACCCGGAGGAAGCTTGCCCCTGCGCCACATGCGGTTGTTGCCTGGGATCAAACCCAGACTGTTTCGGTGAGAAGCGAATGGTCTAACCACTTGGCTACAGCGTGGCTATCAGATTTTTTTATTTGTCTTATTTGAATCTACCGCCACGTGCACTCATACCACTAACAGCTGTATACTTATTGGACTTTCTTTTTTCTTTATTTGCTTTTGCTATGAGATATTAGTTCTTTTTCAAGTACGAAGATGTATTTTTTTACTTTTCATACTGGCTGGAGTCGACTACCTTATAGGAAGTGTTACAAGTCCATGACACTGGACTTATCTCAGTAGATGTCAAGACAAAAGTGCGATATATTGCCAACACTAATGTGGTCCCAGTAACTGACTGACTCACTGTGTAATTGACAAAGACATATTTATTTTACTTCACACCTCTGCCCTCAGGTGTAGTTCTGGAGGGTGGGATGTGGTCAGCATCCCAAGTCGCTCCTCACCAATAAATATAGTCTTCATAACAAAGAACTATATTATTGCTTGTGAACTCTAGTACAGAATTTAAATTTAAAATCTCTGGAAGTTATACAGAGTAAAACAAATAAATAAAATGTTAGAAATGAATGAATGGAAGCATGGATATTGCTCGTCTTATGAAATTACATGTTTCAGTGTTGTTGTATTTCTTAATTTATCTCAATCAATGAAAATATGTTTTGTGTATTTTTTTTGTAAAACTGTATGTGATATGTAAACTATTACTGCAATAAATGTTGTTAGTATATTGTCTTATTATTTACTGCCTGAAATAAATAGCGTTGTCTGAGGTTTCAACTCTTCTCTACTTGCCCTTCAACATAGAATTCATAAAATGTTTTATGATTGAAATAGAAATACAATGTGTTACATTCACATGGCTCTCTCTACCCAGTTTTCTTTTATGAAACACAACTACGTTTTCTCTGCTCCCACTTCCACAAAGAATTCATACAATTTTCTGTATAATTGACATAGTAATGCAAGTCTTTACATTCACACAGCTTTCTCAATTCACTTGCTTCCTGTAGTATTTGGAGTTATTCAACAGTGCTTTTCCATAGTATTTTGTTTCTACCTTCTGCATTCCATGTTTTAACGAGCATACTCTGTTTCTGTAGCTGTTGCAACTAGCCACCTTTTTGTTATGGAGTTTTTTTAGCAAATTACACTTTTCCTGATAAGCGAGGAGCTTATATCTCCGAAATGTTTCACTCTACAAAACATTTATTGAGACATAAGTTGTGTGTTTTAACGAGATCTACATTTTTTGTGCAGTAAGATTTTGTCTATCTCTTACGGTTTATCAGTTATACAAAAGTCATCCAGAGTAAACATGACCACATAGGCTATAGCCAGAAAAATCAAAATATACGTTTCATTTGTCATACAAATATCTTAAACTTGTGGCATTTTAATCAAAATTGTTACAACCATTTCTGAAAAAATCAAAAGTTTCCGTGTAAAGAGTAGTTTAGGGTGGAGGAATTTTTCGTGTCGCATCCTTGAAAGATATTACATTTAAATACCAACTTTGTTTTTTAACCGACTTTTCGTTGTTGCTTTTTCTGGATTCAGGGACCTCAAAACATTTCTGGAAGTAATGTATTTACATCGAGCCAGCGTAACGTTCCACACGATCAGCAGGAGATTCTTCAAGCTGACGCCAGAGTTCGCAGAACGCCACTCATACAACGGGAATAGCACGACAGTTCCCGAAGTGCTCACTAGGCACCGCCACCGTCACTAATGATCAACAGTGCTGCCATGAAAAGCCCACAGTAACACGTAACTATTGGGAAACCCCCCAAAATCCCACCACCGGAATCGAACGTCACCTCCCAAACAGAACAACGTAAACAAGCCCAGATATTAACGAAATATTAACACAAGACAACATTAGAGTACAATTATTGCAAACGTAAATACTTGGCAATATCAGTTTAGATACTAAAAACGACATATAGATGGGAAAAAAACGGGTAGAGAAAAGAATATGATTTAAAAAAAATAGTGAGTAGAGAAAGTGTGTCTCATGATAAAATGTAACCTAAAGGTCCATTCGTAGGATCTGTCCATACAAGAAGCAGGGAAATGGTGACGTCAGAGGCGTGCTTACGTTCACAACAGACAGCGTAGCTCTTATTGCTGGAGGCGGTGTTTTGTTTACATTTAAGGTCTAATGGTTTGGAAGAAGAACACCTTCTGACCTGATGATGGAGCAGTTGGTGCAATGAGTGACGGGGGATACCAGAAAACTCGCCCAGTGCCGCTTCGTCCACCACTAATACCACATGCGGGTCCCTGGGATCGAACCCGGGTCACCTATATGATAAGCGAACGTTCTAACCGCGCCGCGTAAGAGATTTGTATATGTTCAATTTTCTGGGAAAAGTCTCTAAAGTCGTCTTTATTCTGAATAACCCTTAAAGTCCACTGTTCGCCTTGTATGGTATCTACAAGAAACTCAGCAATAAGATCATTTGTATAAATGTTTCCCTGTATTAACATGAAGTAGAGTATAAGAGTGGGTAGAGAAAGTCATGTGAGTGCAATACATCAAATGTTGTCTGGCCTTTATCAGTGGCGTACAATAGGTTATGTTTTTGTGAAGTCCAATATGGATTGTAGGTGCGATGATATTTTGTAGAGTTTAGTTGAGTTGAGTTGGATGTGTGTGCGAGAGGCGGCGTGACAGTCGAGTCGAGTCGAGCTAGAGGGAGGGAGGGAGGGGGGGAGGGAGGGACGGAGGGACGATGCTCAGTTATTGCACGCCGGAGCCGGGCGCCGGTCGACAGACTCAGCAGCTAATAACAAGCTCGTCTAATGAAACATTAAATCTCCGTCATGATGTGGATATAAGGTCAGGGCGACGCGCCGCTCACTATATGGGAAACCAGGTAACAATGCCTTCCTTCACATCTATCTATATATGTTGGCTTTCTATAACCACAACAACTTACCACTTCACAAAAATTTGCCCATTTGAAAAATTAAACTAATGACAAAGAATATTTCGGAAATGGCTAACGCTACGGACAATTTAATAAGGACAATTTTTTTAAAGTAAAGTCTTGCAGTTTTCGCACTTACTGAAGCACAAATCAAAGAGTTGATGTCATCATGCAATATTGACTCCAAAGACACTACTACGTGTAGCAAGTAGAGGAAGTATTGTAATTCAATGTCGAGGTTCGTCTGACAGACTGTCAACAACATAACTCAAGTTGCTTCAAAACCAAAGTTGCTATTTAAGTTTAATATTTTTTAAGGATGCGACACAAAGATTTTGGAGAAAATTCCTCCACTCTAAACTACTCTTTACGTGGAACATTTTTAAAAATTTTTGATTTTCTGAAAAAACGGCTCAAACGTAACTGGCAAACCGTAAGAGATAGACCAAATCTTACTGTACAAAAATGCACATCTCGCTAAAATACACAAATTATGTCTCAATAAATTTTTTGTACAATGAACCATTTCCGAGATATTCCTTCTTATTCGTGTGAGTTTTGGAATAGTCGTAGTTTTTTCAAATGGAAGATCGTTATTCACTTTTTATGTCTTAGCCGGGCAAAGAGATCACTTAAAGTCTACCCTGTTCCCCTTGTACCTACAGGAAAATTAACAATAAGATAATTTGTACAAATGTTTATCTGTATTAACATGAAGTAGATAGAATGTGAGTAGAGAAAGTGATGTGAATGTATTTTTAAGCCTGCTGTCATATTGACAAACTTAGTTCCATAATTATTTGCCTGTTTTAAATGTCATACTGAAATATTTAATACGGAGTCCGAGCTTTTGTTTCATTTTAACATTTATCAAAGTGGAATGTAAATAATATATACAAACAAATATTCAGAATTGATATGAGCATTTTTACAAAGGGTAGCCAACAGCTGCGGGCCCTAAGCCGTAAAATAGTGAAGCTGAAGCCAATAAAAGGCTCAGTAAGTGTTAGACTCACGCGTTTTGCTTTAATAACTGTACCTGCGCTAGTTAGGTACGAGAAGATACACACACAACTAATACGTTTACAGAGTTTCAATTTGTCTCGTTTTGCAATTACTGCTGCTAGTATATATCTACCAGGTATACCTGCAGGTACTCAAACTATCATCCACTTGAGTCCAGTCCCATTCTCAATACAATCTACGTTTCTACATCGAACTCAAAGCAGAATGAGATCGATTTGAGTTCAGTCGCATACTCTATACCATCCGTCTTTCCATGTTGTACTCAATCCGGAATGAAATTGATTTGAGTCGAATTCCATTTTTTAAATACGATCCGTGTTTCCATGTTGAATTCAATCCGGAATGAAATCGATTTGAGTCCAATCCCATTCTCAATACAATCTACGTTTCCATATCGAACTCAAAGCAGAGTGAGATCGATTTGAGTTCAGTCACATACTCTATACCATCCGTCTTTCCATCTTGAACTCAATCCGGAATGAAATTGATTTGCTTCCAATTCTCTTCTGAATACAATTATTCATGTTGAATTCAATCCGGAATGACATCGATTTCAGTCCAACCCCATTATTAATACTATCCGCGTTTCCATGTTGAATTCAATCCGGAATGACATTGATTTGATTCCAGTCCCATTCTCAATACGATCCATATTTCCATGTTGAATGGAACCCGTATTGAAATCGATTTGAGTCGAATTCCATTTTTAATACGATCCCTGTTTCCATGTTGAATGCAATTCGGAATGAAATCGATTTGACTTCAATGCCATTCTCAATACGATCCGTGTTTCCATGTTGAATTCAATCCGGAATGAGATCCATTTAGATACGCAAGGCCCAAGCGTTTATGTTGATCAGTAGGTTTATGTTGGCGAACCTCTAAAACTGTGTTTTCTGTGTATTTTACGTATGTTTGAGGTTAGTGAATGTTTTTAGAATATATTGTGACATTCTCGTACAAACAATAAAAGTTACTGCTGTGTTTTGTTGCGTCACTTTTACTAAGAAAACAAAATGACGAGCGTATACACAGTTCGATCTAAATCCACTTTTTCATGCAGTATTTAATCCGGAATGAGAACGAACTCAAATCGATTTGATTTCCTCGTGGAAACATCTTACGTTCGTTAGCAACAATGAGTTACAGTAAAGCCTCCTTCATGATGCTTACAATTATAATTTAACGGGAGGTTAGGTTTCAAATATAGGTTTACTAACATTTTCGTCACTGTAATATTTGCTACTTAATTACTGTGAATTATTATATAGCTGGCCTTTATTTGGTAATAAACCTATTTTTCATAAATGTATTACATTGATATATACTAGAGTAAGACCTAAAAATGGTACGTCACCTTTCAAAACTCGTTCTTTCCGAGTTTGCATCGAACACTTTAATAAGTTTGGTTATAGACTGCATCGCTTAGTTCTTTATGATAACTGTGGAGAGAAAGGAAACTAAAAGAATTTAACGATATTATAACAAAAAAATATGTGTTCCAGTGATACGAATCTACTTACAAATTATTACTACAAACACTTATTCCCGTATCTCCTTTCTCGATATCTTATTTTTGGGTGGAATACAATTACTTGCATGATTACCACACGTATTGTTTGTAAGTAATGTGAGTGCGTGCATAGTGCATGTAACAAATCATATACGATGGATTTATAATTTATATATTTTTAAAATTCTTTATTTCCGAGTTCCCATGAAACATTTTAATAAGTTTGATGATATACATATTTCAACGCCTAGCTTTTAATAGTAATCACGGAGAATATGCGAATTAAAAGAACGTTAAAGTATGCTAATTTATTAAACTTGCGTAGTATTTTTAGCTGAAATAATGTGAAGGGGTGTGAAACGCGCCATTTGTAATTGATGGTACAACTTTGTCGAAGCACAAATTTGAACTTAAAGCAAACAAGACGAAAGAGGAGTCTAATTGGAATAGAGTTTTGTGTAGCCAATACTGGTGTAGTATGTAACATTGTTAAACATGATATTCGTTGTTACTTCATGAGCTAGACTAAAAATAAATAAAAATGCTAACCTTTGCAGTAAAGTGAGTGTTCCGCTGGAAGTTTTCCTTGCAGGTTATTGACTTGTGTGTGTCTAATTCCCCACATATTTAGAACGCTTGTGAAGGTCATAGATATACGAATATCGCACACACGCTCACACTCGCGAAGTTGTTCTGTTTGTTTTCTTTTTGTGTAAATAATTAGGTGTGAAGATTACAATCTATCCTTTGAAATGGACGCCATATCACGATAATATACGAGATTCATTTATCTCATGAAAACTAATCTATGCGCGCATGTTTTATAATCGATACTCAGCAAGTCGATTACTTAAGCAAATAATGCTTGCAAGATGCCACGTTATAAAGAACAAAAGACAGGTAGGGAGCGAAAGAGTTGTATAAGATTAAGGGAAAAGCGTGATGATATTTTCGTGTGTTTGGTGCACAAATTTATTTTTGTATTTTTATTCTAAAAAATACAGCATATCTTGAACAATATATCTGCGAAGTTTTAATCCCCTAGAGAGGAGGTAACACGTGTTTTAGATGTTTTCAAAGTGCTGCGCTTCTGGCTTTTAAATACGCATGCGCAAAACTTTCATTTCAACTTTAAGCTCAGTTTTGTTGGAAAGAATTATTTTTTCTTATATTGAAAATCCAGCTTCTCCTTCAAAAATGTAGCTAGAGATCTAAAATTTTTATACGATATAATTTAGAATATGGGTAATAAAATCTGCGTTTGGAAATTTGATGTTTATAATTTGAAAAATCGGATGTGCTGCACTCACATGACTTTCTCTACTCTTGTACTCATTCTTGTAAACTCCTATTCCTATATCTTCGTGTTAGTCGAGATAAACATTTGTACAAATTCTCTTATTGCTTATTTCCTTGTAGGTACAAGGGGAATATTAGAATACACTAGGCTTAGTGGTATAGATCTTTTAAATCTTTGAGATTCCGTTCTCTTTACACACTTAACATTTAAAAAAATGAACAAAGAGGTTCCATTTCACGAAAGTTTTAAGTCTTCCGAAACTCAGACACATAAAAAGGAATATCTCCGAAATGGTTTACCCTATAAAAAAATTTATTTAGACATAAATTATGTATTTTAGCAAGATCTATATTTTTTGAAGAGTATAATTTGGTGTATTTCTAACGGTTTACGACTTATTTAAAAGTCATCGAGAGTAAACAGGACTACATGGGCTATAGTCAGAAAATTCAAAATATACGTTTCATATGTTATAAAAATATCTATCTTAAATATATGGCATATTAATCAAAATCGTTAGAGCTATTTTGAAGAAAAGCAAAATTTTTGAAAAATTTTCCATGTAAAGGTTAGTTTAGGATGGGGCTATTTTCTTCAAAATCTTTGTATCGCATCCTTGAAAGATGTTAAACTTAAATACCAATTTTGGTTTTTAAGCAACTTATCGTTTTTGAGTTATGTTGTTCACAGACTGACAAGACGTGGACCTTTTTCTAAATATGCTTTTTTTTTGTGGTATTTAGCGGGGTTCAAAACATATATTTCCAGTGGAATGTCGACATCGTATTTTTTATTGGAATACAATACTTCGTCTACTTACCAGCAGAGAAAGTAAAAATTACGCAACGTATAGCAATGTAATTCTGTTCACTTTCTGCTCCAAATATAACAATATAATTTACAGTTCGTTATAATTCACATTTTTCTTCAAAATAAACAGACAATAATGGTGTTTTAATAAAAAGCATGTCTAACTAAATAATTAACTTTACTAGTTGTAAAGAACTCACATTACTTACAAACAATACGTGCGGTAATCATGCAAGTAATTGTATTCCACCCAAAAATAAGATATCGAGAAAGGAGATACGGGAATAAGTGTTTGTAGTAATAATTTGTAAGTAGATTCGTATCACTGGAACACATATTTTTTTGTTATAATATCGCTAAATTCTTTTAGTTCCCTTTCTCTCCACAGTTATCATAAAGAACTAAGCGATGCAGTCTATAACCAAACTTATTAAAGTGTTCGATGCAAACTCGGACAGAACGAGTTTTGAAAGGTGACGTACCATTTTTAGGTCTTACTCTAGAATATATCAATGTAATACATTTATGAAAAATAGCTTTATTACCAAATAAAGGCCAGCTATATAATAATTCACAGTAATTGAGTAGCAAATATTACAGTGACGAAAATGTTAGTAAACCTATATTTGAAACCTAACCTCTCGTTAAATTATAATTGTAAGCATCATGAAGGAGGCTTTCCTGTAACTAATTGTTACTAACGAACGTAAGATGTTTCCGCGAGGAAATCAAATCGATTTGAGTTCGTTCTCATTCCGGATTAAATACTGCATGAAAAAGTGGATTCAGATCGAACTGTGTATACGCTCGTCATTTTGTTTTCTTAGTAAAAGTGACGCAACAAAACACAGCAGTAACTTTTATTGTTTGTACGAGAATGTCACAATATATTCTAAAAACATTCACTAACCTCAAACATACGTAAAATACACAGAAAACACAGTTTTAGAGGTTCGCCAACATAAACCTACTGATCAACATAAACGCTTGGGTCTTGCGTATCTACATAAGTGGATCTCATTCCGGATTGAATTCAACATGGAAACACGGATCGTATTAAAAAATGGAATTCGACTCAAATCGATTTCATTCCGGATTGAGTACAACATGGAAAGACGGATGGTATAGAGTATGCGACTGAACTCAAATCGATCTCATTCTGCTTTGAGTTCGATGTAGAAACGTAGATTGTATTGAGAATGGGACTGGACTCAAGTGGATGATAGTTTGAGTACCTGCAGGTATACCTGGTAGATATATACTAGCAGCAGTAATTGCAAAACGAGACAAATTGAAACTCTGTAAACGTATTAGTTGTGTGTGTATCTTCTCGTACCTAACTAGCGCAGGTACAGTTATTAAAGCAAAACGCGTGAGTCTAACACTTACTGAGCCTTTTATTGGCTTCAGCTTCACTATTTTACGGCTTAGGGCCCGCAGCTGTTGGCTACCCTTTGTAAAAATGCTCATATCAATTCTGAATATTTGTTTGTATATATTATTTACATTCCACTTTGATAAATGTTAAAATGAAACAAAAGCTCGGACTCCGTATTAAATATTTCAGTATGACATTTAAAACAGGCAAATAATTATGGAACTAAGTTTGTCAATATGACAGCAGGCTTAAAAATACATTCACATCACTTTCTCTACTCACATTCTATCTACTTCATGTTAATACAGATAAACATTTGTACAAATTATCTTATTGTTAATTTTCCTGTAGGTACAAGGGGAACAGGGTAGACTTTAAGTGATCTCTTTGCACGGCTAAGACATAAAAAGTGAATAACGATCTTCCATTTGAAAAAAACTACGACTATTCCAAAACTCACACAAATAACAAGGAATATCTCGGAAATGGTTCATTGTACAAACAATTTATTGAGACATAAATTGTGTATTTTAGCGAGATGTGCATTTTTGTACAGTAAGATTTGGTCTATCTCTTACGGTTTGCCAGTTATACAAAAGTCATACAGAGTAAACACGACTACATGGGCTATAGCGAGAAAATTCAAGATATACATTTCATTTTTCATACAAATATCTTAAACATATGACAGTTTAATCAAAATTGTTGGGGCCATTTTCAAAAAAAATCAGAATTTTCGAAAAAGTTTCCATGTAAAGAATAGTTTAGTGTGGGGCTAGTTTCTTCAAAATCTTCGTGTCGCATCCTTGAAAGACATTAAACTTAAATACCGAAAACGGCTTTTAACCGACGTTTCATTTTTTATTTATGCTGTCCAGAGACTTGACACACACACAAGCGCGCGCTGACCTTTTTCTAAAAATGCTTTTTTGCATTCAGGGGGTCTCAAAACATATATTTCCGGAGAAATCTCGACATCGTATTTTTGATTGGAATACAATACTTCGTTTACTTACCAGCAGAGAAAGTAAAAATTACGCAACGTATAGCAATGTAATTCTGTTCACTTTCTGCTCCAAATATAACAATATAATTTACAGTTCGTTATAATTCACATTTTTCCTCAAAATAAACAGACAGTAATGGTGTTTTAATAAAAAGCATGTCTAACTAAATTAACTTTACTAGTTGTAAAGAACGAGAGAAAAGCAGTGTTGCCAAGTTAGCCTTTTTAAGGCTAGATCTGGCCTTTTTGAGAACCTATCTAGCTATAAATTTTCCAAAAAGCTACAAATAGCTTTCCTGGCCTTTTTTCTAAGCTTCATTAGCCTTTTCTAGCCTTTTTCATTTTTTACTTATCTACCAGTACCTTTAAAATAATACATCATTTAATCTCGCTACTGCAGCTATTCCACATAATGATATAATCCTTTTGGCGAATTCATGAATCTTTTGAATCTGGGAGTATGGATTCCACCAAGTTGTTAGATTCTTTGGCACTTTTTAGAAAAAGGTCTGTGTGTGTATCTCGAGCCTGTGGATA
The DNA here is from genome assembly GCA_030765045.1 of Tenodera sinensis. Classification (NCBI taxonomy): domain Eukaryota; kingdom Metazoa; phylum Arthropoda; class Insecta; order Mantodea; family Mantidae; genus Tenodera; species Tenodera sinensis. The sequence goes on from CM060974.1 coordinate 1,663,684, forward strand.
ACATAACCCAAAAACGAAAAGTTGGTTAAAAACCAAAGTTGGTATTTAAGTTTAATGTCTTTCATGGATGCGACACGAAGATTTTGAAGAAAATTCTTCACCCTAAACTACCCTTTACATGGAAAGTTTATCGAAAATTTACATTTTCTCGAAAGTGTCTCTAACGATTTTGATTAAAATGCCATAGGTTTGAAATATCTTTATGACAAATGAAATGTATATTTTGAATTTTCTGGCTATAACCTCTGTACTCCTATTTACTCTGGACGACTTTTGTATAACTGGTAAACGGTTACAGATAGACCAAATCTTACTATGAAAAACTGTAGATCTTTCTAAAATATACAATGTATGTCTGAATATTTTTTTATAAATTGGACCATTTCGGAGATATGCCTTGTTATTTGTATTTCTGTCAAATGGAACATCGTTATTCGATTTGTTATGTTAACCCTGCAATGAGAACGGAATTTGAAAGCTTTAAAAGATTTGACTACCGCACAAAGCCTACTGTATTCTAACATTCCCCTTGCACCTACAAGGAAATAAGCAATAAGATAATTTGTACAAATGTTTATCTTAACTAACACAAAGAAGATATAGGAAAAAGAGTTTATAAGAATGGTTAGTACAAGAGTAGAGAAAGTCATGTGAGTGCACCATATCAGATTTTTCATGCGCAGTCCTAGACGAAATATTGAAGCTTGTTGGTACAAATGCTGCATACATGTAAGAGCCTAAGGGAAATCCCAGCTGCAGCTGTAGAAATGAGGCAGAGGGGATGATGAAGACTACGTTTATTTTTGCTAGGTGATCCATGCGGACTTTTTAATAATGTAGTTTTCTAATATTTATATAGGTATTAAAATATAATCTAGCCTTTTCTAGCCTTTTTGGCAAGCCGATTTAGCTTGTTTTATTGAATTATAGTTGGCAACACTGGAGAAAAGTACGCAATGTAGGGAAAAGTCCAAATACTTTGAATTCGCAGCACAATAGAAAACGAAGTAAAGCGCCTTGTAAACCAGAGTGCCACATACAAGCATTAGAATAACGTGACTATGTATACCAATAACCCAATAAACTTCTTAAATATATATATTCAGAAACATTTATGAACAAACTTGTCCTGGTTCACGGTAGGTACATAACCTATAACTAAACGTACGGTCTTGTATGTATTTGGACAAAGTCAAAAACACATTTATAGAAAAGCAGATTCATTCTGTTTACAAATGTTGGAAACATGATTAAATTAACGTAGACATTTCTGCGTTGTATAGCTGCAGTAATCTATATCAATATTTACTGGGAGAACAATGGGAATTGTAAACGAACTGTTTATTGACATTGGTGCAATTCTTTCTTAGTCTTACACAATCAAAAGACAGAAAGGAACTGAAAAAGAGCTCGGATTACTTTCTTTATCCTGGAGGGAGCTTTAATTTCGCACATTTCTCTTCTTTTATTTCTATTCTTAAAGTTGATGATTGCTTCCTTACTCGTAGTGCAAAACTGGCTCCATAACCTCAAACGCTAGCATTACAAACACACGTAGCTATTGCAAGTTAGAGAAAAGATAAACCGCTTGTACTACCACGTATAGCAAGAAGAGCGACTATTCTATTACACCAATGTGCGTGTGTTGTAGGTGGAAGATGGAGTCAAGTGAAGGGCAGTGCCGCCTGCAGCCCAGCGTGTGGTTCCTGATGGCCACACTGGTACTGACCAGCGCTGCTACTGCCATCTTGTGTGCCGCCATCATGACAGACCACTGGGAGCACGTCACGTGGGACAGGGGCAAGCTGGAGGACATAGCGGCTCGGCACAGGAACGCTTCCAACAAACAACAGTGGCAGTGGTCGCTCGAGTGGATCCTGGACGGCAAGGTAAACATGCTTCAGAGTTCGCTATCTCAAGGTAAACATGCTTCAGAGTTCGCTATCTCAAGGTAAACATGCTTCAGAGTTCGCTATCTCAAGGTAAACATGCTTCAGAGTTCGCTATCTCACTTCACTATTAATGTGAACTAGTGGATCCTAGCTCAAGGTAAACATGCTTCAGAGTTCGCTATCTCACTTCAATATTAATGTGAACTAGTGGATCCTAGCTCAAGGTAAACATGCTTCAGAGTTCGCTATCTCACTTCAGTATTAATGTGAACTAGTGGATCCTAGCTCAAGGTAAACATGCTTCAGAGTTCGCTATCTCTTTTCAATATTAATGTGAACTAGTGGATCCTAGCTACAAGGTAAACATGCTTCAGAGTTCGCTATCTCTTTTCAATATTAATGTGAACTAGTGGATCCTAGCTCAAGGTAAACATGCTTCAGAGTTCGCTATCTCACTTCAGTATTAATGTGAACTAGTGGATCCTAGCTCAAGGTAAACATGCTTCAGAGTTCGCTATCTCACTTCAATATTAATGTGAACTAGTGGATCCTAGCTCAAGGTATGACATGCTTCAGAGTTCGCTATCTCACTTCAGTATTAATGTGAACTAGTGGATCCTAGCTCAAGGAAAACATGCTTCAGAGTTCGCTATCTCACTTCAATATTAATGTGAACTAGTGGATCCTAGCTCAAGGTAAACATGCTTCAGAGTTCGCTATCTCACTTCAGTATTAATGTGAACTAGTGGATCCTAGCTCAAGGTAAACATGCTTCAGAGTTCGCTATCTCACTTCAATATTAATGTGAACTAGTGGATCCTAGCTCAAGGTAAACATGCTTCAGAGTTCGCTATCTCACTTCAGTATTAATGTGAACTAGTGGATCCTAGCTCAAGGTAAACATGCTTCAGAGTTCGCTATCTCACTTCAATATTAATGTGAACTAGTGGATCCTAGCTCAAGGTAAACATGCTTCAGAGTTCGCTATCTCAATTCAGTATTAATGTGAACTAGTGGATCCTAGCTCAAGGTAAACATGCTTCAGAGTTCGCTATCTCACTTCAATATTAATGTGAACTAGTGGATCCTAGCTCAAGGTAAACATGCTTCAGAGTTCGCTATCTCACTTCAATATTAATGTGAACTAGTGGATCCTAGCTCAAGGTAAACATGCTTCAGAGTTCGCTATCTCACTTCAGTATTAATGTGAACTAGTGGATCCTGGACGGCAAGGTAAACATGCTTCAGAGTTCGCTATCTCACTTCAGTATTAATGTGAACTAGTGGATCCTAGCTCAAGGTAAACATGCTTCAGAGTTCGCTATCTCACTTCAATATTAATGTGAACTAGTGGATCCTAGCTCAAGGTAAACATGCTTCAGAGTTCGCTATCTCACTTCAATATTAATGTGAACTAGTGGATCCTGGCTACAAGGTAAAAATGCGTCAGAGTTCGCTATCTCACTTCAGTATTAATGTGAACTAGTGGATCCTAGCTCAAGGTAAACATGCTTCAGAGTTCGCTATCTCACTTCAATATTAATGTGAACTAGTGGATCCTAGCTCAAGGTAAACATGCTTCAGAGTTCGCTATCTCACTTCAATATTAATGTGAACTAGTGGATCCTAGCTCAAGGTAAACATGCTTCAGAGTTCGCTATCTCACTTCAGTATTAATGTGAACTAGTGGATCCTGGCTACAAGGTAAACATGCTTCAGAGTTCGCTATCTCACTTCAGTATTAATGTGAACTAGTGGATCCTGGCTACAAGGTAAACATGCTTCAGAGTTCGCTATCTCACTTCAGTATTAATGTGAACTAGTGGATCCTAGCTCAAGGTAAACATGCTTCAGAGTTCGCTATCTCACTTCAATATTAATGTGAACTAGTGGATCCTAGCTCAAGGTAAACATGCTTCAGAGTTCGCTATCTCACTTCAATATTAATGTGAACTAGTGGATCCTGGCTACAAGGTAAACATGCTTCAGAGTTCGCTATCTCACTTCAATATTAATGTGAACTAGTGGATCCTGACTACAAGGTAAACATGCTTCAGAGTTCGCTATCTCACTTCAATATTAATGTGAACTAGTGGATCCTAGCTCAAGGTAAACATGCTTCAGAGTTCGCTATCTCACTTCAGTATTAATGTGAACTAGTGGATCCTAGCTCAAGGTAAACATGCTTCAGAGTTCGCTATCTCACTTCAATATTAATGTGAACAAGTGGATCCTGGCTACAAGGTAAACATGCTTCAGAGTTCGCTATCTCACTTCAGTATTAATGTGAACTAGTGGATCCTAGCTCAAGGTAAACATGCTTCAGAGTTCGCTATCTCACTTCAGTATTAATGTGAACTAGTGGATCCTAGCTCAAGGTAAACATGCTTCAGAGTTCGCTATCTCACTTCAGTATTAATGTGAACTAGTGGATCCTAGCTCAAGGTAAACATGCTTCAGAGTTCGCTATCTCACTTCAGTATTAATGTGAACTAGTGGATCCTAGCTCAAGGTAAACATGCTTCAGAGTTCGCTATCTCACTCCAATATTAATGTGAACTAGTGGATCCTGGCTACAAGGTAAACATGCTTCAGAGTTCGCTATCTCAAGGTAAACATGCTTCAGAGTTCGCTATCTCACTTCAGTATTAATGTGAACTAGTGGATCCTAGCTCAAGGTAAACATGCTTCAGAGTTCGCTATCTCACTTCAGTATTAATGTGAACTAGTGGATCCTGGCTACAAGGTAAACATGCTTCAGAGTTCGCTATCTCACTTCAGTATTAATGTGAACTAGTGGATCCTAGCTCAAGGTAAACATGCTTCAGAGTTCGCTATCTCACTTCAGTATTAATGTGAACTAGTGGATCCTAGCTCAAGGTAAACATGCTTCAGAGTTCGCTATCTCACTTCAGTATTAATGTGAACTAGTGGATCAGTCGGTGTGGGTGGCCCAGCTGGTTAGATGCTGGCCTGCTGATCCTAAGGTTGCGGGTTCAAATCCAGCCCAGACCAATGGTTTTAAAAATGACAGCTTCATGTCAGTATATTTACTGTCATGTAAAAGAACTCGTGCAGGACGAAATTCCGGCAACCGGCGACGCTGTTGTGATTTTGCCAATTGACAGTATCGTTAAACAGCAAACTAATTTTTAAAGTTATGTATTAGGTTAAGCTATGAACCTGTGTTTGTGACGTTCACACAGAGTACTTAATCACGACATTCTGTGCATTTGGTGTTCTGTGGCTTACGTCCGTTTCCTACAGAACCTCAGTAAGTTTCAGCACTTTTGAATGCTAGTTGTCGAGTTTGTATCCGATATTTGAAATAACTTACTATATGTGTATTATGGCACATCAATACGCAACATAAGCTGAACAGGTAACCATTTAGATATACTTATTCGAAATTAAAACTTATCCCTTATAAATAAACGGCCAACTGTTCTCAAACTCACGGAGAAGAAACCTTTTCGATAATGTAATTCATGGACTGTCATTTGTACGTTTGTACCACTTATTTACGGAATAACACATTCAGTCCATTTTGCTTTTCACACGTTACAATTTATTACAACAAAAACACGCAAGAATAAATAATTTAGTACGTTCTAAACGAACTTTCTTCATCCAATAGAATAAAATTATTAGGTACCTACCTAACCTTGAATGCGTAAAAGGATTTCTCGGAAATACGCCATTTTGTTATGTTGGATAGAAAGCATTGTTGATTTTATCACGCAAAATTTTACATTCAAATTAATCCATGTGAAGTGAAACTTGATAAACATTGTGTTATGTGAATAATTAGTTGACACTCTAACAAACATGTACGTATGTATATAATGTTTTATCAGGTTCCCAATATAAACACAGCGTTAAGAAACACGACAGACATTTCTGTGATGTGCGATCTTGACTTGCGAAACCGAATTGCCACAAATCTCATAAGATATATGGATTGAAATTGTAAAAACATTTCCCCAAAAGCAATATATCTCGTAAAGTGTACTCTGAAACACTCAGCAATGGGGGAATTGACGTCCTAACCTCCAATAAGGACACGTGTTGGGAAATAACCTTAGGAACTACATTACATGTGTCTGTTAATGCAACAATACACACAATGTGCTTCATAAGTATGTTTTAAATGTAAACTTGTTCATTTGTAGAACAAGCAGCAGTAAGAAAGTGTGGTTGTTTCAATACATAACCTTGCAAATGGAAAATCGCAACAGCGTTTATGTTGAAAAGTATTATGTTGTGGTGCAGTTTGTTCTGTGTGTATTGTATAATAAGACATGGTTTTTGTTAGCGTTGAGTAATTGTGTTGCAGGTAGAGAGAATGAGATGTTTATTTGACATCGTCACAACATGATTGCGCTAGGTGTTGCCACACTGAAGGACCAACATATCGCTAACACGTATGTTTGTGTGTGCAGGTGGCACGACTGGTGTACACGAGCGAGGAATGGCTCCAGCGCAGGAAGCACATCAACAAGTTACTCAAGACGTCCTTCAAGAGTGGTTCAGTGGCCGTGAATGTGCAGCAACAGCAAGACGAGCAGCGTGACGAGGTGTCTGTGTTCCTTATCCCCATGCACGGGGGCATCTGGACCCTGTGTGTTACTCTCACTGGTACGTTCCTAGCGCGCTATTTCAGTTACTAGCACTAAAACGGGGTCAAGAAATTACTCGTACCTACATTCTACAAAACTGCTTCTAACGAGGTTTCTCTCAAAGTTTCCTTTACACTTGCTAAAGGTTTCTGTGACAGTTAACACGTGTTCACCAGGTCACACTACTATTTCACGTTTTCACATTCTCTGTTTACAAAGCGAACCGTTTGTATGATAAACATTAAAGTACGTAATTAAATCTAACCAAACAGAAGCCTTCAGTAACAAACGCGCATGCGCCGGAACCAAAGCATGCCATGAAATACACTTCTTTAAATACTGACGATTATTATCGGACAGTTTTCAGGATATATGATAATAAAATACGCTTTTGATTAATATAAAACAGTAAATAACACTAATGAGAATAGTGACCACTTTAAAACTATAAAATATAAGTTTACAGAATTTATTGTCAAAAAAAAAAAAAAAAAAAAGAATTTATTGTCACTACTAAAACTCTCGTCTTCTGTTTAATTGTTACGTCACAGTCATGTATACAATATACATACTTGCAGCAAGATGTAACTGAACTGTGTTTTTATACTCTGTAGAGTGCAGCAAGTCATTCTCAACTACGTATTGGACTACAAGCACTTTCTAAACCCTTCTTAATGTGCCAGTAATTTATCAAATGAAACAAGGGCGTGATTAATGACGTCACAATGCACTGAAACAATTACCCGAGTACATTGCGTGGTTTTAGAGGTTAAGCTACCTACCAGGTACCTAGCTTATATCAGGCAGGTCCGATCCAAGCTGTGTAAACACGTGTATTGTTCTTTGCTCTTCCACTCTGGACAAACAACACCCAGCGTCCACACTAAACGCTAATGCTCCATTTGGTCGGCAACTGCTCTAAATGATGCACTTATACGCATGCGTCTGTCTGTCAACAGCATAAAGTAACTTAAATACCTGCCTGCCAAAAATGGTATTTAACTTTAATATTTTTTCAAAGAATGCGACACGAATATTTTCGAGAAACATTTCTCCACCCTAAAGTATCCTTGATATGGAACAGTTTTAGAAATGTGTTATTTTATCAAAAAATGACTAACGGTTGTGATTCTCAGAAGCTCTCTGACTTTTGTGTAAGAGATACCTACACCAAATATTACTTACATCTCATTAAAACATACATACGTACCTACAATTTATGTTAAATGATCCGTTTTCTGAAGTGAACCATTTCCGAGATATTTCTTGTTCTTTGTCACAATTTTGCAATACTTATCATTTTTCTCAAAGGGAGGTTATTACTAGTTTTTTTATCTCTTAGCCATGAAAAGGGAATTTAAGTTCAAAATAATCACATAGTGACCAGTTCTTAAACATTTAGCTGTTAACTACATCAACATGAAGAAGCTAGTGTTTGTATAAGAGTAAGTAGAGAAAGTTCTGTGAGTGTTGGAATGTGCAACCTTGTCACTTTGGAGAACGTCAGGTAATGAGTGGCAGGACAGACAGTGACCTCTACATTTTGCATAAATGATAAACAATAACAGACACAAAAAACCTTCCTAAGTGAAAAATATGTATCTCGTTAAAACACAATTTATGTCCAATACTTCGTTTTTCTTTTGAGTGAACTATTTCCCAGATATATATTTTTTTTATTTGTTGGCCAATACATAATTTTTTTTTCAAATAGGGGTATGGTATTTATTTTTTATCGCTTGGCCTTGCAAAGAGAACGCAATTTCAAAGATGTCGCACAGCAACCAGCTCTTAAAAATCTTCACTATTATTTAAAGGGTACTAAATAAGATGATTTCTGAAGATCCTTATGTCGATTAAAAGTAGGAGACAGAAAATTAGAATAGTTTAATAGTTTAACAAGTCACTAATGAACATAATATTTGAAAGTACTTTTATATACAACCTACATATAACGAATCCGCCACTGCAACACAATGTACGGGAGAGGCAACATGCACGTATAGTGGAAGGAGGTAAACCCAAACTCGCCTCTGTCGTAAACGTAGGACCTCCAGGGGTTAGAGTATCGTGGCAAAAGCTCTCTAGACCTCCAAGCGTTGCCTTTAATTGTGTGACCGCAGGGAGTTGATTTGTGCCCAGCATGTCCAAACTAACTCACAAGAGCACAGGAAGGCGACTACTCAACTACAGCGTTAAGCATGCCTTGTGGTGATAAAACAGCTGCAATAGCTATGCATATTGTGAACCACTTGTTGCTGACTTAGGACGCGAACTGACTCACAAACTGACTTATAGGTTATTAACAAAACTGGCGGCCGGCCATCTCTCTGTAGACGCTCCAGGGAGTCTGCCGCCTGACCTACGTGCGACCAATCAACCTGCTGCACTAACTAAACTCAGTCACAAAAATCATATGACTTTCTCTACTCATTCTTGTATCGTACTAACTGTTCTCAGTGTATCTACTTGATATTATTGTAGGTAGGTACAACAGTGAACTGTAAGTAGCTACTTGTGTGTTTTCCAGATGAACAACGTGAGCTGCTGATGAGGGTGGGCTTCACACAGACCAAGTGTGTCAACTATCTGTCTCCCGAGATGAACAAGGGCGAGGAGGGCAGAGCTGACTGGCAACACAGTGAGTAATACATATCTAGTAGCTGACAAACAGGAATGAACATGGGCCTAGCCAATTTACCTACTATACCACACAGAGCAAGTGTGTCAACTATCTGTCTCCCGAGATGAACAAGGGCAGAGCTGACTGGCAACACAGTGAGTAATACATATATAGTAGCTGGCAAACAGGAATGAACATGGGCCTAGCCAATTTACCTACTATACCTCACAGACCAAGTGTGTCAACTATCTGTCTCCCGAGATGAACAAGGGCAGAGCTGAATGGCAACACAGTGAGTAATACATATCTAGTAGCTGACAAACAGGAATGAACATGGGCCTAGCCAATTTACCTACTATACCACACAGACCAAGTGTGTCAACTATCTGTCTCCCGAGATGAACAAGGGCGAGGAGGGCAGAGCTGACTGGCAACACAGTGAGTAATACATATCTAGTAGCTGACAAACAGGAATGAACATGGGCCTAGCCAATTTACCTACTATACCACACAGACCAAGTGTGTCAACTATCTGTCTCCCGAGATGAACAAGGGCAGAGCTGACTGGCAACACAGTGAGTAATACATATATAGTAGCTGGCAAACAGGAATGAACATGGGCCTAGCCAATTTACCTACTATACCTCACAGACCAAGTGTGTCAACTATCTGTCTCCCGAGATGAACAAGGGCAGAGCTGAATGGCAACACAGTGAGTAATACATATCTAGTAGCTGACAAACAGGAATGAACATGGGCCTAGCCAATTTACCTACTATACCACACAGACCAAGTGTGTCAACTATCTGTCTCCCGAGATGAACAAGGGCGAGGAGGGCAGAGCTGACTGGCAACACAGTGAGTAATACATATCTAGTAGCTGACAAACAGGAATGAACATGGGCCTAGCCAATTTACCTACTATACCACACAGACCAAGTGTGTCAACTATCTGTCTCCCGAGATGAACAAGGGCGAGGAGGGCAGAGCTGACTGGCAACACAGTGAGTAATACATATCTAGTAGCTGGCAAACAGGAATGAACATGGGCCTAGCCAATTTACCTACTATACCACACAGACCAAGTGTGTCAACTATCTGTCTCCCGAGATGAACAAGGGCGAGGAGGACAGAGCTGACTGGCAACACAGTGAGTAATACATATCTAGTAGCTGACAAACAGGAATGAACATGGGCCTAGCCAATTTACCTACTATACCACACAGACCAAGTGTGTCAACTATCTGTCTCCCGAGATGAACAAGGGCGAGGAGGGCAGAGCTGACTAGCAACACAGTGAGTAATACATATCTAGTAGCTGGCAAACAGGAATGAACATGGGCCTAGCCAATTTACCTACTATACCACACAGACCAAGTGTGTCAACTATCTGTCCCCCGAGATGAACAAGGGCGAGGAGGGCAGAGCTGACTGGCAACACAGTGAGTAATACATATCTAGTAGCTGGCAAACAGGAATGAACATGGGCCTAGCCAATTTACCTACTATACCACACAGACCAAGTGTGTCAACTATCTGTCTCCCGAGATGAACAAGGGCGAGGAGGACAGAGCTGACTGGCAACACAGTGAGTAATACATATCTAGTAGCTGACAAACAGGAATGAACGTGGGCCTAGCCAATTTACCTACTATACCACACAGACCAAGTGTGTCAACTATCTGTCTCCCGAGATGAACAAGGGCGAGGAGGGCAGAGCTGACTGGCAACACAGTGAGTAATACATATCTAGTAGCTGACAAACAGGAATGAACATGGGCCTAGCCAATTTACCTACTATACCACACAGACCAAGTGTGTCAACTATCTGTCTCCCGAGATGAACAAGGGCGAGGAGGGCAGAGCTGACTGGCAACACAGTGAGTAATACATATCTTGTAGCTGACAAACAGGAATGAACATGGGCCTAGCCAATTTACCTACTATACCACACAGAGCAAGTGTGTCAACTATCTGTCTCCCGAGATGAACAAGGGCAGAGCTGACTGGCAACACAGTGAGTAATACATATCTAGTAGCTGACAAACAGGAATGAACATGGGCCTAGCCAATTTACCTACTATACCACACAGAGCAAGTGTGTCAACTATCTGTCTCCCGAGATGAACAAGGGCAGAGCTGACTGGCAACACAGTGAGTAATACATATATAGTAGCTGACAAACAGGAATGAACATGGGCCTAGCCAATTTACCTACTATACCTCACAGACCAAGTGTGTCAACTATCTGTCTCCCGAGATGAACAAGGGCGAGGAGGGCAGAGCTGACTGGCAACACAGTGAGTAATACATATCTTGTAGCTGACAAACAGGAATGAACATGGGCCTAGCCAATTTACCTACTATACCACACAGAGCAAGTGTGTCAACTATCTGTCTCCCGAGATGAACAAGGGCAGAGCTGACTGGCAACACAGTGAGTAATACATATCTAGTAGCTGACAAACAGGAATGAACATGGGCCTAGCCAATTTACCTACTATACCACACAGAGCAAGTGTGTCAACTATCTGTCTCCCGAGATGAACAAGGGCAGAGCTGACTGGCAACACAGTGAGTAATACATATCTAGTAGCTGACAAACAGGAATGAACATGGGCCTAGCCAATTTACCTACTATACCACACAGAGCAAGTGTGTCAACTATCTGTCTCCCGAGATGAACAAGGGCAGAGCTGACTGGCAACACAGTGAGTAATACATATATAGTAGCTGACAAACAGGAATGAACATGGGCCTAGCCAATTTACCTACTATACCTCACAGACCAAGTGTGTCAACTATCTGTCTCCCGAGATGAACAAGGGCAGAGCTGACTGGCAACACAGTGAGTAATACATATATAGTAGCTGACAAACAGGAATGAACATGGGCCTAGCCTTTTCAATTTGTTTAAATGAATGGTCAGTGATTCTGTTAAAACTACTTTGTGTTTCTGCTCTAATTGGTATGGCCTTGATTTTAAAACATAGCATGTTATTAGACTCACATAACTTTCTCTACTCACTCTTCTAACAAACCCTTATTTCTCTATCTACTTCATATTAATACAGATAAACATTTGTATAAATTATTTTATTCTTAATTTTCTTGTAGGTACAAGGGAAATATGCGAATACACTAGACTTAGCTGGTGAAGATATAAAACAAAATTGTAGCAAATAAGAAGGAATATCTTGGAAATGGTCATTCTACAAAGAAGATCATTTGATATAAATTGTGTGTTTTAGGGAGATCTACATTTTTTGTACAGTAAGATTTGGTCTATCTCTTACGGTTTACCAGTTATGCAAAAGTCATCCAGAATAAACAGGACTACATGGGCTATAGACAGAAAATTTAAATATACATTTCATTTGTCATAAAAATATGTTAAACATTTAGGATAGAAGAATTTTCTTCAAAATCCTCGAGTCGCATCCTTGAAAGATATTAAACGTAAATACCAACTTTGATTTCTAACCGACTTTTCGTTTTTTAGTTATGTTGTCCACAGACACACACACACACACACGGACCTTTTTCTAAAAATGCTTACATATGAGTGAAAGTGAAGTATTGCTATATTGTTTCCATGGTTTCACGATATGAAATGTTGGGATTGGCGGTAGGGTAGATATGGAACATTGGTAAGGATTGTGCCAAGGAAGTTGATTTACGTGGTAGGGTGGTTCGGTGGGTCGGTCTAATTGGAAAGGCGGTGCTTGTGTGCACACGGACCGGAAGGAATTAATAGATGCTCTTAACCTGGTGCCCTTTAAAAACACCAGGCCATTAGCGTTCCTATCATCGATCAGGGCGCCGTTACTACCCTCGCGTCTATTTATATCTCCCTCCCTGCCCACCCCTTGTATTGTAAACTACTTATAAACTTAATATCACTACGTATGTCGAGATTTCACCGGAAGTATGTTTTGAGGTCCCCTCAATACAAAAGAAGCATTTTTAGAAAAAAGTTCATTAAGAAGTGGAATCAGGACTGAAACATTCAATGCTACAACCGGGATTAAAACCACGGATCTCCCGCTTACGGAGCGGCTACTCTAACCACTAAGCTACCATGGCCAACTTGCCAGTACGACATTAAATTCCCCAAGCGATTCGTAAATATATTAATTATAGGGTAGATATTTGAATAAAAACTGTTGTAGCGTTCTTGAGAAAATGTAAAGGGTAGTTTGGGGTTGAAGGACTTGGGTTCAGGTTGGCAGCAACAATCGGTGGCTCGCACCGCAACCCCCCGGACAGGGCTGCTACGTTACCCACCTAAAGTAAAATCAATATTGCAAACGGGGTGAGAGAGTGAGAGAGATAGACATAGGTCGAGCACAAGGTATCGGCTTCACTTGCATTGTCAAGGTTACCCTCCACCCACGTCTATGGCAACATCTTAATTAAAATATCTCGTTAAAACACATCTGGGGCATTCATCACAAATATTTGTAGTTTGTTCAAGTAGTAAGTCGCTATTCGTTTTGCTCGTGACCTTACAAGGCGTTCATATAGCGACCTGCTTATCACCTTGGGTTATTGTATTATTTTAATTTTCTTTACTATATATACAGTAGAGGAAGTATTGTATTCGAACCTAAAATTCAGTACCTATTCAGATTTCACCAGAAATGTTTTGATGCCCTCTGAATACCAAAATAGCCAAGAATTCGAGTCTCAGTGACTCCCTACAGGTTTATATTGCCTCCACCCGACGGACAAAAGCTGACCATTGTGTGCGGATATTGCGACTCAGAGCGTTCCATTACCTAGGATCTGGAAGTTTCGTTTCTAGAAAGATCTGCTATGGAGCAGGCATTATATAGAGATTGGCTTGCGTGAAGTGAAGGACAAAGAGAGTCACTATTAAAACGAAGCGTTCAGTGAACAGTGATTGCGAACCGTACCGAGTGAGCTGTTATCGCGTAGTGACAATTCAGCTGTCATTGTATCGGGTTCATAAGCTGTGGTGCTCTGAGTTTATGGAACAATGCCTAGCAGCAATGTGTGGGCAGGAGTTGTGGATGACAGACTCTTTGGACCCTTTTTGTACGCAGCACGCGAATATACTTACAGCAAACATTTAATGGACGATGGATTGGTCGAGGAGGTCCAGTAGCATGGCCTCCCTGTTCCCGGACCTCAATTTATTACGTTTCTGGCTCTAGGGATATTTAAAGAAATTGGTGTATGCCAAACCTATTGCAAATGTGCATATATTGCCCATTTTTCTAAAGTGGCTCATATATCGACATGTATTTGTTTCCGGACATATGTTTAAAGAGACATTTATTCTAGTTTTGACCAATCCCAACTCCTGTTGCAATATCGGACAGTTTTTTTTAAACACCTGTACATTTTATAGGAACAACAACAACAAGAAGTAGAGTTTGGTTCAGAAACTTCGTGTAGGTTTGAACCATCGTGCACTTCTTATGCAGATTCATGCAATGTGCAAATTATAGCCCTAGTAGCGTATGGCGCCAAGAAAACGTTTATGCAGAAAAAAGTCTCTATCGTGCAAACTTCGTCCATATTTAACAAAGTTACGTTTTGTTACTATTTATACTAGCAAGTTATAATCTAACTGAAATCACGTTAATATGTCTCTTATTTTAATTTATTCTTGTTTCTAAATTAGTTTCACTATCACGCAGGTGCAAGGTAGCGTCTTCCACCAAAGATTCAATGCCGAGATTTAACTGGAAATGCACGTTTTGAGGTCCACTCAATTTAGACATTTTTCTGGATGTGTGTGCCTGTGTGAACACATACACAAAAACGAAAGCCGCTTAAACAGCAAATTTGGTTATTTGACCGAAAGATCTCCAGATATTCTATGGGAACATTTTCCAAAATTTTGATCTCCAAAATGTAGATTTCGTTTAAACATACAATTTATATGAAATGTATTTTCTTGTATGTGACTATTTCCGAAATATTTATTGTTATTGATTTGAATTTCTAATATACTTTTCTCAATTAGAAGATCGTTATTGGTTCTTTCATCTTTTGGTCATAAAAACAAAGGAATTTCAGTCATCAGCAAGGAATGATTCCCATATCTCAACATTAAATGTCCTGGACATGAAATATTAATTATTTACTCAATTATTTTACCATTTAGTTCAATAATAACTGCAGTTCTATTTTTTCTCTGGAGTACTCGTAAAAAAGAATTGAACATAAGAGTAGGAAATGTGAACGCACGCCTGTGGAGAATTGTGAGGCTACCCGCACAACACAGGCGCAGGAGAAGTTGCCGATACACCGCGGCGGACGCCATCTGATCTCTGGTATTGCGACGGACGCAGTGAGAGTATTGGTACAATGAGTTGCACATAAGGAAACTTTAACACAAAAGAAACCTTTAGTATAACTTTAATTTGTTGTTTGAAACACTTTGGTACAGAGGCATTTATTCAGGCAGAAATAACAAAAATGTAGTATTGCCGCCTCTGATTTTTTTATCAAACGAAAAAAAACATTTTTTTTACACCAAAACTCAAGGTGTTTAATTGTTGCCGGCCATTTGTTTTTGAAAACATGAAACATCCAATCAGAATATCCCTTTGTTGCCCAAGTACACTTAGCGACATAGTGTTAATACAGGCAGTTAGTTCATCGTGTTATATACGTCGGCTATTTTACCAGAGGTTCTAGAAAACGAAAATTTTCAGAAAAATCCGTGCTACGTCATTCTGGTCTATATAAGACGTGAACGGTGGAGTTGTAGAGTTGAACAAGACAGCTGTTGTGTGTTTCGAAAAAATACAGTTTGGGACACTTTACGTCACGTCGGAGTTGTGTGAGAGTTCCAGTAGTTCGGTAGCTGTAGCATTCCATGGTTATCATAAAGACAGGCCTGCTAATACATCTGTAGAAAAAGACAATTTTAAGTATGAATAAACAATTAAAACTTGGAACAAATTAACTAAATTTCGTAATCACTCCAAGAGCACCAAACTGCTTCGAATTTGAAGTTTCGTATTGGTCCCTTAAGTAAGGAATGCAGAACTTCGTAGTAAGTTAAGATAGCTTTGTTGCTTACATCATAAAAATAAGGTTAGAAAATGAGTCAACTGTAAGATGGCGTGTTAGCGTCACGAGGTAATGACTCACTATGTATGCAGGAACCAACGATCGCCCTTGAATATGTATCTCATATTAATGCAAAGAAGATGTCCCTAGCTCGCACAAATCTACTAGATGGCATCCCTGCCTGCGTGCGTCGCAAATATATCTATAACACAATCACATGGGTTTGTGCTCATACAGAACATTGCAATGTTGCTCTTACATAACCTACATCTCCTACACAATCACATGGGTTTGTGCTCATACAGAACATTGCAATGTTGCTCTTACATAACCTACATCTCCTACACAATGTTGTAAACGAAGATGTCCCTAGCTCGCACAAATCTACTAGATGGCATCCCTGCCTGCCTGCGTCGCAAATATATCTATAACACAATCACATGGGTTTGTGCTCATACAGAACATTGCAATGTTGCTCTTACATAACCTACATCTCCTACACAATCACATGGCTTTGTGCTCATACAGAACATTGCAATGTTGCTCTTACATAACCTACATCTCCTACACAATGTTGTAAAAGAAGAACCAGAGCACGGTCCAGCTCAGCTTTAGTATTAGCTGCACTAACACCTTTCAAATCAAACTACCTACTGTATTAGTTATCCATGTTTATGAGAGTATTCACTATTAATGGCTGCCAAACAAACACTAACTAACCTAACATTGTCAAACTTAACCTTTATAAGGTTAGTACCATGGTCATTTCATTTCACTTTGAAACGTAGATCGTATTGAGAATGGAATTGGACTAAAATCTATCTCAATCCGCATTCAATTCAACTTGGAAACGCAGATCGTATTGAGAATGGAATTGGACTAAACTCTATCTCAATCCGCATTCAATTCAACTTGGAAACGCGGATCGTATTGAGAATGGAATTGGACTAAAATCTATCTCAATCCGCATTCAATTCAACTTGGAAACGCAGATTGTATTGAGAATGGAATTGGACTAAAATCTATCTCAATCCGCATTCAATTCAACTTGGAAACGCAGATCGTATTGAGAATGGGATTGGACTAAAATATATCTCAATCCGCATTCAGTTCAACTTGGAAACGCGGATCGTATTGAGAATGGAATTGGACTAAAATCTATCTCAATCCGCATTCAATTCAACTTGGAAACGCAGATTGTATTGAGAATGGAATTGGACTAAAATCTATCTCAATCCGCATTCAATTCAACTTGGAAACGCAGATTGTATTGAGAATGGAATTGGACTAAAATCTATCTCAATCCGCATTCAATTCAACTTGGAAACGCGGATCGTATTGAGAATGGAATTGGACTAAAATCTATCTCAATCCGCATTCAATTCAACTTGGAAACGCAGATCGTATTGAGAATGGGATTGGACTAAAATATATCTCAATCCGCATTCAGTTCAACTTGGAAACGCGGATCGTATTGAGAATGGAATTGGACTAAAATCTATCTCAATCCGCATTCAATTCAACTTGGAAACGCGGATCGTATTGAGAATGGGATTGGACTAAAATCTATCTCAATCCGCATTCAATTCAACTTGGAAACGCGGATCGTATTGAGAATGGAATTGGACTAAAATCTATCTCAATCCGCATTCAATTCAACTTGGAAACGCGGATCGTATTGAGAATGGGATTGGACTAAAATCTATCTCAATCCGCATTCAATTCAACTTGGAAACGCGGATCGTATTGAGAATGGGATTGGACTAAAATCTATCTCAATCCGCATTCAATTCAACTTGGAAACGCGGATCGTATTGAGAATGGAATTGGACTAAAATCTATCTCAATCCGCATTCAATTCAACTTGGAAACGCGGATCGTATTGAGAATGGGATTGGACTAAAATCTATCTCAATCCGCATTCAATTCAACTTGGAAACGCAGATCGTATTGAGAATGGAATTGTAGTAAAATCTATCTCAATCCGCATTCAATTCAACTTGGAAACGCGGATCGTATTGAGAATGGGATTGGACTAAAATCTATCTCAATCCGCATTCAATTCAACTTGGAAACGCGGATCGTATTGAGAATGGAATTGGACTAAAATCTATCTCAATCCGCATTCAATTCAACTTGGAAACGCAGATCGTATTGAGAATGGGATTGGACTAAAATCTATCTCAATCCGCATTCAATTCAACTTGGAAACGCAGATCGTATTGAGAATGGAATTGGACTAAAATATATCTCAATCCGCATTCAATTCAACTTGGAAACGCAGATCGTATTGAGAATGGAATTGGACTAAAATCTATCTCAATCCGCATTCAATTCAACTTGGAAACGCGGATCGTATTGAGAATGGAATTGGACTAAAATCTATCTCAATCCGCATTCAATTCAACTTGGAAACGCAGATCGTATTGAGAATGGGATTGGACTAAAATATATCTCAATCCGCATTCAATTCAACTTGGAAACGCGGATCGTATTGAGAATGGAATTGGACTAAAATCTATCTCAATCCGCATTCAATTCAACTTGGAAACGCGGATCGTATTGAGAATGGGATTGGACTAAAATCTATCTCAATCCGCATTCAATTCAACTTGGAAACGCAGATTGTATTGAGAATGGGATTGTAGTAAAATCTATCTCAATTCGCATTCAATTCAACTTGGAAACGCGGATCGTATTGAGAATGGGATTGGAGTAAAATCTATCTCAATCCGCATTCAATTCAACTTGGAAACGCAGATCGTATTGAGAATGGAATTGTAGTAAAATCTATCTCAATTCGCATTCAATTCAACTTGGAAACGCGGATCGTATTGAGAATGGGATTGGAGTAAAATCTATCTCAATCCGCATTCAATTCAACTTGGAAACGCGGATCGTATTGAGAATGGAATTGGACTAAAATCTATCTCAATCCGCATTCAATTCAACTTGGAAACGCAGATCGTATTGAGAATGGAATTGGACTAAAATCTATCTCAATCCGCATTCAATTCAACTTGGAAACGCGGATCGTATTGAGAATGGAATTGGACTAAAGTCTATCTCAATCCGCATTCAATTCAACTTGGAAACGCGGATCGTATTGAGAATGGAATTGGACTCAAGGCGATCTGATTCCGGACTGAATTCATCTTGGAAACGTGGATCGTATTCAGAATGGGATTGGACTCAAGGCGATCTGATTCAGGACTGAATTCAACTTGGAAACGTGGATCGTATTGAGAATGGAATTGGACTAAAATCTATCTCAATCCGCATTCAATTCAACTTGGAAACGCAGATCGTATTGAGAATGGAATTGTAGTAAAATCTATCTCAATTCGCATTCAATTCAACTTGGAAACGCGGATCGTATTGAGAATGGAATTGGACTAAAATCTATCTCAATCCGCATTCAATTCAACTTGGAAACGTGGATCGTATTGATCTGAAAGCGATATCGCCAAATCCGTATGCTGGACATAAGACCAGAGAGTTAAATGCCAGACGTATAAATTAAAGTGATTTTAAAGAGAACACCAACATCGATTAAATGAGTGGACAATCCAATCGTCTGCGCTCCAGTTGGCAACACTTCCCCAGTAAAAAATGGGACCATCATAACTACAAGATAAAACACAACTTGAGTAAATCATGTGTAAAAAGTAGGTATTGTAGGAAAGTGTAATTAGAGACGTACATACACACACACACACACACAGTTTCATTACTGAGAGAATCTCTTATTTATTCATTTGAGGGAGGCTGGCTCTAAACCCCAGTGGCTCGTCACAAAACTTTTTTCTTGCTCAACTCGTAAAACCAGAGCTCTAGTGAGTCATAACAAAATTTAATATAGGTACCTACAGTGTTGCTCTAATTTCTCCTCGACCGCATGCCAACTTTCCAACACTACACTAAAATAACATTTATCTACACATAAAAATAATTTTAAAATGTTCATGTGATGCAGTCACATGACTTCCTGTATACGGAGGTTATGGGATCTGCTTATTATCTGTGTTTCTCTCCATTTTTGGTTCTGTTGCCACCTTTAACCTTTAGCAGCGCGTTCAAACAGAGAGAGAGAGAGAGAGATCGTTATTTTAAGTTGAGAGCAGTAACGCGGCAAATCAAAAGTAAAATCCATAAAGTTGCCTTGCTTTGTTGACGTTAATTATTTCGCTTTGGTTCATACAGGGCTGGCCAAAATGTAGCAATACAACTGGGCGCAATCGTTCATTCACTTAGCAGCTAAAAACATGTTCTAAGCTGTATAGAAATATGAGTTCGTATATAGAGAAAGTCATGTGATTTTCTAGTGGATAATGTTACTTTACCACTAATACAGGAATGCAGAACCTGTCCATATCCTGTGCTCTGGTGTGCCTCATTATCCTCGGATCCTCAGCACTGGTGGGAGCGTTCGGAGTCCTCAAGCACCAGATCAGCGCCGTGCTGGTCACTGGAGTCATGTACCTCTTGGCTGGTGAGATATTTAACAAAGTTATCAACTACTCTTCATTTAAGATATCAATTGTGAATTGGTTATGGTTTCACGGGCGATCAGTCGCGTCAAGTTTACAAATGTGCAGATTGTGGAGGCCATGGCTATAATAAGGAACAGAATGACAAACGAACGGCTATCCGTTCATGGTCTTGTTCAGGAAGTGAAGTTGATGGTCCTTATGGGGTTTCACTGGTCGCTAGTGAATCCGCAATCAAACGCTTGCGGTGAAGACTTCAAGGGTGACATTAATACCAACTTGTAAACTTTGTTTCAGCTACATTTGCAATCTTCACTCTCACCATCATTCACTTCAAAAGACAGCAGATCAAGCAGAAGCCTGAGATGACTGTTGCCGATTGTATGATAGCGTCCGGCACACCTGCCATGCTTATTGACGGCGTTTCTTTATCTGCTGCAGCAGTCCTGGCTCATCTGCAGGTGTGTACGTGTTGGCGATTGTCCATAAACCCACATTCCGAAGAAGATTATTTTAAAGTGAATTATCCGCTTCAATTTAGTACTTCACATTGCTCCATTGATACTATTATCTCATTTATACCTTGTATTTTGATAGTATTTACTTAGATCTCTGAAGAGCCTTTGATACTGTTTCTCATTCTATACATGTAGATAAATTAAAGTACTTCTATGGCTTTAGTACACATCTTTCCTTATTTATGACATACATTACAAGCTTTGTATTTACATTATAGTAAAATTTCTGACGATAAACTACTCAAATATGGCGTTCCTCAAGGCTCTGTTCTAACTCCTATATTTTTATAGCATGTATTAATGATGTCTCAAACATCAACTCTTGTTGACTTCTGTTGGTTGTGTGTGTAGGTGGAGTCCCAGATCTTCACAGCCAGGGTGTTGACGACGTCCTGGAGCCTGGACCTAGGTCGAGGTGGTGTGGTCCTCTGTGTCCTGGCCAGTGTAATGTGGATAGCTCTGTCTAAGATCATGAGATACAATCCACTCTCTACGATGCCCACTTAGTCACCAACATGGACATCTGCCTCGCCTACTGCTACGCAGTTCACAAACTGTCAAAGTATATGGATTTCCCTGAGAAGACTGCGCCAGCTATTATAAACCGCAGACATGATTTCCATTGTAATTTGGCCATGTTCAGAGCATCTCTGGGTCAGGTCCAGGACGTTTAGAGCGCCTCTCGTAACTGGGGATATTCGTATACTTTGTGTGATGATTGTCAGGTATCAGGATGTGTTGAGTGTTGAACAATGACAGTTGGAACAGTGTGATGATGGTCCATAACGCTTCATATGGACGACTAGCTGGCTTCTGTAAATATATTACATAGTTTTAACCGCAAGGCCATGAAGCAATCTTTTACTGAATATTTTTTGCTAACTTTTTGCATACTGGTTGCCATTTTCCATTGGATAAACTGACGGAAGAGGCGTTGTTTTTAGTACATACTCATGTGACCATTCTGCTACGCTGGTGTTGTCATAAGCTTCGATTAATTCGCACAAAACTATTTTATCGACTTTCTTTTATACCAACGTGATATATTGGAAGATGACGTCAGTGAAATAGTACTCAAATGAGCCCAAGATTCGTCTTCTCAAGATAAGGGGACACAAACCTGGATTATTCGCCCTAACCGACATTCAGCTCGCCACCTGTCGAATGTGAAGCGGACACGCTACCGTCACACCACAGGGGCGGGCGACTCATCGCTGTAATCAGTTCAAGATGGAGGAACAAAAATGTAATATATTAGGTATATCTAATCTTTAATCATGTTTCTTCTCGAAACTTGAAATTCTGGACAAAAAGTGAGAAAATCACTCGCACAACTGTCAATATCATAGCCGCATACTCCCCCAGTAACATTCAACCACACACATTCTGTGATCGGTGGTCACGTGACTAAAATGTCCTAGCGAAAAACAGTTATGCTTACGTATGCAGTCCGAGACTAGGAGTTTGGTGAACTAATAATGACGTCATTCACTTATGTAAGCATTCTGGACCGCTGATGTCATTATTTATTTCATATAAATATAATTTGACAGTCTAACTCTTACTCCACTCGTCATAATTGTCATAATTATAAACTTTTTGTGGAACTAAGAAAAACGCAAACTTATTGGTGTGTGTGCTGAACCACAAATCGTGTCCTAGCGAAAAACAGTTAACGCATGCGCTCCGAGGTTCTCCCCTTTGCGAGAAGGCCTGCCGACGTCATTCATCTGTTTTATTTGTAAGTGAGGTTATGAAGCACGATGGTCACATGTGGACATTGTTATGAAGGTATTGTATATGCGATAGTTGATAGAGCCGCTTTGCTTTCAATAAATCGTTCATATGGTAATACAAATAGGGCTTCCATATTGGGGAGCGCCATTATTAGCAACTTGCGTCTTTATTTGTGTATATAAACAGTTTTAGAACAAAGTGATAAATAGTTCTAAACATAATAGTTGTTTTATTGAAGCACTTACAGTGTTATGAATATTTCAAGTAATTCTAGAGAATCATTTTTAAAGCAGTCCTTAACAATAGTTGCGAGAAATTATTAAGTGCATTTTTCTTAGGGTTGAAAGTATTAGAAACAGTATTAGACCACTATTCTTTATCATTTTTGTACCAATGCAGTATTATTTAGAAAGCTAGGTATTTGCAAACGCTGCCCCGTTCGACATTTGAGTAAATGAGCAAGAAAGCAATGCAACAATTGACTTACATATTTAGTTCTAATATGTTACTATTTATATTTGTTTACAATGTCAGGACATTATAAAGTTAACCTAAAATTTGTTTGCTTCTTTGGCCAGTGTAAGAATACGTTGTAAAAATTCAAACTCCAACAAAAACGACCGCAGAATTGTAATGTTGTGACGTCATCGACCGTAGGCGTTTTTGCTACGTTGTTGGAAGTTGAATTTTAACAATGAGTTGCTCACGATTTCAAGCTGAGAAGGTACTAATTATTTTCATTCTTAAAGTTGAAATGGGTACAGTAGAGTATAAATATACTTCTATACTGGTGATCACACATTTGTGAACTAAGTCTAGTTTAGAAAAAAAAATTCCAAGTTTTATTAAAACTAAGAAAGGATTTTGCTGTGAGATTTAAAGAACTTCATCAAAATTAATTTGGACCAAAACAATAGATCACAAATGTTCAAAATTTAAAACAGTTATTTCTTAATACGCACTGACATATGAGTTGTAAAAAGACGCCTTGTAAATGTGCACTGTACCTTCTCATGTTGACTCCAACATACAGGCTGGCCACTGCTCACACAGTTTATCACGGTCCGAGTCGAGTCAAGGATGAACTGTGCGGGTGGAATATCATTGCGTTTGATGTAGCATTGCGAGCGAGCGCGTGTACAAGTGAGAGAGAGAGAGAGATAGCTTGTAGAATTCTCTTGTTGGGCAGAGCACAGTGAGTGCATCACCATGCCTTTTTACGGGGTTATTAATAAGGCCTAAATAATCTATGCTTTCCATATAATTTGATCGTCTTAGTGCACACTCACCACAACATTCCAGTTAGCTACGTTGGAAACACTGTTTCTTGTAACTTTGTCGTGCTCACGTGTTTTCTTCCATCTTTCCCATGATTGGCTGATGTATAACGTACGTCAAACAAGCCCTGTGCAATGCGATTCTATCGTGATAGACGTTCAGGTTATGTAATGGAATATATTCATGTAAATGATTGTGTACCTATCGCAGCCAATCGGGACAAAGTTATATGAAACAGAACTTATGTTTGTTGCTTTTGACAAATGTACGAGCCAAAATGTATGTGCTTTCTTAGAGATCAACTTCCGAGTAAAACAGTCACATGATTTTCTCAGGAAAAGGAGAGGAAAAACCCGTCCCTGTGGCTTAGTGGTAACTCATCACGTACTGGGTTCGATTCTTGGGGCAGACGATTCTAACCAATAAAGACTGATTCATGATGGAAGAGCACAAATCTAATATTTTTCAAAAATTATAATTCATTTCTAATTTATTTTTGAAGTGTCATGCTGTGATATTAGCGGTACCTAGTAATGTCCCAATAAAATAAGTCAAACTGACTTATATCACAAGTATTTGTGCAGATAATATACAAGGTTATGTTTGAAGCTATTAGTCCAAAATTATAAATACGAATTTAAAACCCTTCAAAACATGTATTTTTGCCACATAGACACAACATTAAAGAAGCAGGTCACTGTAAAATAAATAGTTTGGTTAAATGTTGTAATCTGTATGTTTGGTTCAGTTTTCCCCAATGTTTAATAGGTTATGACTCGGGTATTACATTAATATCCATATTGTGTTGGAGCGAATGAGAGATATTCGATAAAGGGTCCTGTTTTGGTGGGGGGGAGTGTGATACCGCACAACAAATCAGTGAAATGATGCTCAAAATGGCTTGAAGTCCTTTGAACTACGAGTTACTCGATACTCGTTTTGTGAGGTTAAGCGAAAACGTGTTTAAAAATACAGTTATTTGTGTAAGTAGCGTAACTCGAACCGTGGACTCTTGAGCACGGGAGGTTCCACAAAGCTTTGAATCGCTGTTCTTCACCATGTGTACATATGTAATGTGTGAACACTCTATTACTAGTAACTAACCTAACCTTGTCACATTACAGTGAATGTGGAGTAGATTTAACCTATCCACCCACTGTGGTAAACTATAGGAACGATACTGCGCATGCACGTACGAGAGTGCCAACCTAAGAGAGCACTGAAATCCGCTAGTTGGCCTAGATTTTAAGTTTTCCTATTGCTGGATAATTTAAGTTTAGCTATGCTGATGTTTGTCGTTGCTTGGCAGTTACTTTTGTTATAAAAAGCATCACTGAGCTGTGCTTTACAGGTTATGGCAGTTAGTTACGAGAGATTTGTAACAGTTAGTTTTTATTTTTATTGTTCCATATACTACATCCCAAGGTCAACTCCAAGGTCACATCACTGGCCACAGAGAGGTTATAATGTATTTCGTGCAATGTATGCAGTTTAATACTAATTAAACGGTGTTTCATTTAACACACTTATAGTAATGAAATACATTTGCCGGTGACAATGTTACCAACACCAGTACAGTCCTAAAGTAATGTAATATTACTATTTGGGTTGTCTCTTAACACCACGTGTACGGCGACGTACAAAACTCCATCATGTATTATGAATTTCTACTGTATTACATCATACATACAATTTTTGGCTCGTATATCGTTAAACCCTGTTTACTATTATTTACTATTTATTATTTACTATTATATACTATTTATTATTTACTATTATTCCTCCACATGTGGACTGTTTCCACATCAGATATGTATTTGTGCACTAAGTCACGTGTTCTTATGTTTATATGTAATGTCGAGTGTCGACATGAACTCCTTCCATTAACAAGAAGCAGAAGAAGAACGAAGTATGTACAAAGGTTGTTTTATCTGTGCCTAATGATATTGAAATGCTCTACTGTTATGATTTAAGGCCTTGACTTTATCAAGTGGCTTGTTTTTATAGCTGATGATGACGCCACGTTTTATGCATTATTAAGGCTAGTGTAAACATTTATTGTAAATATTATTACGGTTAATAAAGTTACTTTTATGAATCATTTAATAATTTCTTATTACTATACCCAACTCTTTTCAATTCCATTTCCACAAATGCAGAAAATGTGCAAGGTATTAGATATTTCAGACACACCCTTCCAACGTCAAAAGCTCGTTATTGATTTCAATGTCACAAAATTGTATAGCGACCAGGTTTAAAACACTTGACCATCACTTAAAGTGTACTATATTCCCCTTGTACGTGAGTGCACGAATGAAGGTTAGATATTGAAATGTGAGGTTAGAGTGACAGATGATAAAGTTGAGAGATTGACGAGGTGCAGTGCGGTGCGGTTGCGTTGGCTTGTATGTACGCGATCAATGTAACTATGTACCTACCGGCCGGCACCTGCAATATCACAACTTACTTCAAACTTGTTCAATGCACGTTTGTGCATGTAAACTTATTGCTTCTTGTAGATACATTAGTACACACAAGTTATTGCACGTTAAACATTTGTCACGTGACCATCTTAATCACCGTGTGCACGTGCTCATGGCTATTTACTCGTTTTTCTCGCAATAGTTAGGTGTTTCTGTAACTAGCGACTGCAGGGTACGTTCTTTTTCCCTGCCATACAACGCCGAGTTTGGACACGGGTGGTTCCTAAGGAAGGCAAGCTTTGCCCTTCCCCTTCGCCGGGTTTGAACTTTGCTAAGTCGCTATTCGCTGTTGAGCAGGTTATTCGTGATACTTACGTAATGGTAACAGCGCACGCAAGCAGAGAGAGATAGCGTGACCAACTTCACTTGCTCCATGTTATTGAGCAAGCATTACTTCAAATTGTCTACAGTCACTAACAATTTGTACTAAATCATCTCATATTATGTAATGCACGAAACCAGTGCTACATTCACATCACTTTCTCTACTCACTCAGGTTAATACACATAACCTCACAGTAAGATGTTCAACTTAAATACCAAGTTTGACATTTAATCAACTTTTCGTTTTTGAATTACGTTGTTCAAAGAGAGACACACAAGGAAATTCTCTTAAAATTGTTATTTTTTTATTTAGGGGACCTCAAAACATGTATTTCATCAAATTTTTCTGTGTCTCCTTTGAATGTTATGCAGAAATTAAAAGTAAAGAAAGGTGCAATTTTGTGTTGAAAAATACTATCATTAATGGTTTAGTTAAGTCCAAGCTAGCGGTATTGGCCGAGCGGAATGTCTCTCCACCTGCACAATCTCTGAGTTACTAGCTCAATGTTGGCAAGGAGAAATACATTCTTGGAATTACTTGTTCCTCCATTTCACAAGTGCCGGAGTTGTAGGGCAGGGAAAAAGGATCTGTTCGTAGCTCTTCTTTCCACAGAACGGGGGTGATCTCTGAGTGGGAGAGGAGGGGAGGGGTACCTGTCTTCTATCCCCCCACACTCACTCTCTGTCTCTTGACATGAACCGCAATGCCGACGTTACTCTCACTGTGTTCACAGCTACTGAGAACGTGTCAAGTTTACAAGGTGATGAGACAGTTTGTATTGTTCAGTTGAAGGACTGTAGGGTGTGCAGACGGTTGTTCCTCCTGGGTCCCAGCTGCTTGTCACCTTGTCTGGTGAGGATGAAGAGCAGTCGGATAGTGAAGAAGTAGAGTAACTCGACCCCACTCAGTAAACTCACGCCCAGGAACAGCCCCGCAGTGCTGCCAAACGACACTGCAACCAAACACACATTACCTACCTCTACCTCTCACAACTGCACCTTTAAAATCTCCCTCAGTTTTAATCTATAATTTTAGCCTTTACTGCGTTTCTCCAGTGCTCCCAGCCATACATGTGGATATCAGAGACATATTTGTGTATTTGTTATTATGACGACGTTGAAACACCTAATTACCTACTTTCAGTAGAATAACCACCACTTTTGTAAACAGACAGTCCTAAGCTCATCAGCTCAAATTCAAAACCAGATACAGAAATCAACGAGAAGACATAAACTGTAAAACTATAATATGTTTTAATATCGGATTTCTTTTAAAATAACGATCAATGTTTGAAAACTAAGCGTAAACATAAATGTAACGCAATTAATCCATGCATTAGATAAGCATTAAAAGCTTTCATAAACATTGTTTCCTGTATATCTACAGGAATATGTTCTGATTAACCTCAAGTAAATAGAAATACCACTTTTGAGGAACAATTTGTAGAGTATTTAGTACGAATAAATTGCCACACAAAACACTAAATGCACCTAAATTGTTACAAGCTTCGCCACTGTCCTTTTAATTTAATATTAAACTGTTACGTTTACGTTTCATCATATATGAACATCATTTCATAACATAAACCTTGTCTGTTTTTTTTGTGAACTCGCTGAACACAATCTAATCTAATCTAATCATATCAATTTAATGTTAAGTTTAATTTCCCTAATGAATGTCCATTATCTCATAACCTCAACCGTTCTTCTAAACCACGCAGGTGTGCCAACAGCATTTACTTAGAAGAAGATTAATGTCTTTTTTCTCCACATTCAGGGCATAGTTTGCAGAAGTTAAACCATTCAGTTCTTGGAACTCTGACAAGATTCCACAAAGCGATGATTTTTAGGGAGCACATCCTCCAAAGTACACATACATTAATATTTTGTTTGTTATGGACGCTGTCAATACTACAAATACATACTTTAGGCACCTCATGTATACACTCACATGACTTTCTCTGCTGACTCTTGTACTAAACATTCTTACACACACATATTCCTATATCTACTTCATATTAATACAGACAAACATTTGTACAAATTATCTTATTGTTAATTTTCTTGTAGGTACAAGGGGAATATAGTAGAGTTTAAGTAATAGTCAAACATTTTAAGAGCTGGTCAATATGTGATGAATTTGAAACTTCATTGTCTTTGTATGATCAGTTGTATGTATCTATTGCAGTTTACAAGTTATATAAAGCAATTCAGAATAAATAGAACTTCATAGAATATTCACACAGAATTCAATATTTACGTTTTATTTATCATGAAAATATATGAAAGAAATTATATTTTAATTAAAATCATTAGAGGTGGTTTTGAGAAAATGAATGGTCTCAAAAATGTTGTATGCAAAGGGCAGTTCTGGGATGGTGGGATTTTGTTGAAAATCTTTGTCACCTCGTTGGAAGATGCTCAACTTAATCCACTTTTTGGTTTTTGATTTGCACTCTTCACAGATATTTTTCTAAAAAACGTTCTCTTATTTATTCAGGGGATTTCAAGTGAAATCGTGGTATCAAATTTTTGGATGGAATGCAATATCTTCTCTACCTACGATGAACATGATAAAAAAGAAAGCAAAAAAGTTTAGGAAAAGGTGGTTTTTTTGTGTAGTGTTTAATGTCTGCTTTCACTACAGGTGGCAGCGCAGGCGGTGACCCTGAGGACAAAGATTTTCAAGTATCTACCATTGCCTGATAAGTTGAAATCCCACTGTTATCTGATAGCACAACAGTGAACCTTCCACCAAAGGTCAAAGTTTAAATGTCAACACAACTTACCCAGCAAGTCTGTGAAGGTAAACAGAACGTCCCTGTAGTATATTGTGGTTGGGAAGTCTTGCACCCATCCAATGTTCACATTCTTTGTTGGCTTCCTAAAAGTAATACACAACACACCTATCAATGTAAACAAGTATTAGTTTTAAAAAACTAAATTTTATACTTCTTTAAAATATTTCCATTTAACATGAATACATTTTTGGAAGCAGTCCTTAAGGCAATGATGAGACTTCAGGAACCAGGTTTTTATAATATTCCACTGATTGTACATATCGAAACACAAGATCTCCCAACGCAACAGCCCGTTAAGGGCCTTGGCTTGTCGCTCACCTCTGCCCACTACAGGCGTCATTGGTGGGATGCAGTACATGGTCAGCGCCCCGAACCCTCCCAGCCAGTTATACAGCCTTCTTGACCTGCAGCCGCTACTTCTCCATCAAATAGCTGCTCCATTGGCCCCTCCGGGACCTCACGAGGCTGAGTGCACCTCTTAGCCCGGGTTGTCCATGCCAGAGGCAACCTTACTGCCAACTGCGCTATGGAGGCATTATCTTTTCAGGATTATAACAATAAACACACAACATTTATCAGCAGTAACAATATTGCAAACCAAAACTGAAGTGCTGCCTTGAAATTTTTTCAGAATTTTGGTGCATCAATGAATGCGTTGTTGTTTTTGATCAGGAGTTAGTTTACTTTTACTACAAAGTTTTCAATGCTGCCCAAATAAATTCATAACATGTCCGTCAAACATTGCAATATTTCCATTAGTATCATCACTTCTTGGGTGTCCTTCACAAATTTATCACCAAGGAAAAAGCAATCTGGTCTGAATTTCCTGTTCCAATTATAATGGATGATTTCTTTGCCAAACACATTTTTAACTCAATTTTCACATTGTTTAGGGGCATTAATGATAGTTAAAATCGTAAAAAATTAATAGACTGGAAATGCTCTTTATCATTTTCCTGTAAACTTAAAATCTTTAAATGGTAATACAAGGGTGGGTCAATAAGTAATGCCTCCTATTTTTTTTCCCTTTAATAAGTGAGTTATGTGAAAAATTTGAATTTGGCGCAATTCCTCAAACCTTCTTCTCCAATCCCCTGCAGTAGTAACTTCCTAAGTCAACAGGTGGTAGCACTGCATCCTCTTGCAAAATTGTTGACATTCGTATTAGACAGCATTGCCGACTGCTGAGTTTTGAATTTTGTTTTCTTTGGTGACGTTGTGTGATGCCATTCCATTGACTGCCGCTTTGATTCAGGTTCAAAAAAATGAACCCACGTTTCGTCTCCAGTAACAATTTTTTCCAGAAACTTCTCTCCCTCCAAATTGAAGCGCTGCAAGTGTTCGGAGGCTTTTGTTTTCCTTGTTTCTTTGTTTTGGGCGGTTAACATTCTTGGTACCCAACGTGGACAAACTTTTGAGTAACCCAGTTGTTGAATAATCGTCATCATACTACCTTTACTGAGGGAGGTAATGCGACACAATTCACCTGTTGTTATCCGGCGATCACCACGAATGATCTCATCGACTCGCTGAATGTTGCATGGAGTCACTGCAGTCACCGGCCTGCTGCTCAGCGTTTCATCTGCCAATGGTGTTTGCCCTTCAGCTTCGTTACAGCAACGAACCCATCGTCTAACAGTGCTGACATCCACCGTTGCATGGAGTCACTGCAGTCACCGGCCTGCCGCTTCGCGTTTCATCTGCTAATGGTGTTTGCCCTTCAGCTTCGTTACAGCGACGAACCCATCATCTAACAGTGCTGACATCCACCGTTGCATCACCATACACATTTTTTAGCCTTTTGTGAATGCGAATTGGCGTTTCACCTTCCGCAGTAAAAAATACAATCACAGAACACTGTCTAATACGAATGTTGATGTCAGCCATTTTGCAAGAGGATGCAGTGCTGCCACCTGTTGACTTAGGAAGTTACTACTACAGGGGATTGGAGAAGAAGGTTTGAGGAATTGCGCCAAATTCAAATTTTTCACATAACTCACTTATTTAAGGAAAAAAAATAGGAGGCATTACTCATTGGCCTACCCTCGTATTTAACAAACTATTGCAGCAAATCAAAAAGCTACACAGCAAATGTTAGGTTGGCATTAGCTCTATGTACCATCCCAAAGCAATGACTTACTTTACTCCTGTATATTTCCAGTCCAGAAGGCTGATGGTGATTTCCTCGCAAGTAGGATAACAGTAACATTCCACTCGCTGTCCATTATCATGTCTCAGTTTTGTTATCTTCTCCAGAAATGTGGATATACACAGCAAACCTGGCAAGTTGCAGAACTTTGTTACACCTGCAACAAATGTATACAACCCTTTCCTTCTTCACTTCCTTTTTACAACTACAACCATTATTTCTTTAATGTGGTTTTGTGACAGGAATGAAGGTTCCTGAAACACGTCCTATTTTCACAAGTAACTGAGGTATAGTGTGAACATTAAAGTGACAATATAGTTTTGTGTGTGTACCCAAGATCTTGTAGAAATGAGGCACACAGCCACACAGTTGCTGGGCGAGCTTCACTCGACACTTCATCCTGCAGAGATTCCAGGAATACAGTGGCAGACCCAAGTCCTTCATCTCGTCTGGAAAACAGCACTTGCGCTGCTGCAAGCTCAGGTATCGGAGAGCGTCAGAAGCCTTGGTGATGTACGGCCTGTATATGTAGGTAATTGGCTGTCCTGGTGCAACGACAGACGTTGCCTTCATGCTCACGTCCACCACTTCGTACACTGAGTACACGTAGAACTAACAACAAAACAAACAATCTCTGTTGCTTCTTGTTATACACCTACATAGTGAGTAGAGAAGCACCTTTCTCATCACGAGTGCACTCTCATGACTTTCTCTACTCACTCTTGTACAAACACTTCATGTTAATACAGTTAAAACATTTGTGCAAATTTCACAGGTAGAATCAGGACTGAAAAATTCAATGCCATAGCCAGGATTTGAACCATGGATCCTCCACTTCATGTACGGCTGCTCTAACCACTGAGCTACCATGGCAAGTTGCCAGTATGATACTAAATTCTCCAAACAATTCATTTTTCCCCCTTTTTTTGTTAGAGAACTTATTATCATACTGGCTAGTTGCCATGGTAGCTCAGTGGTTGGAGCAGCTGCACTTAAAGTGGAAGATCTGTGGTTGAAATCCCAGCAATGACTCTGAGTTTTTCAGTCCTGGTTCCACCTCTTAAACATTGCCCACACATGGCTTGCGTGTTTAAAAACACCAACAGTAAGCTTGTTGGCATAAATAAATAATAATTACCATATTAGTTATTTGTCTCTTCTTTACTTTACATCCCTCAAACATTTTTTCTAACTTCCGACAACAAAACAGTACAAAAACTTGATATGAACAATTCTTCAATGCATGCGCTAAGTCTGTGCTCCACATATTGTGTGGACATCTCTATCAAAATGGCAGTAACTAATAGAAGAGTTGCATAAATGTTTCCCAGATAAAGAACTACACTGGATTCAAATTAGGAGATGGAGGAGGCCACGTAAGAACCCCTGTCTTATGTAACTACTATCCAACTGAAATGAGCTGGTGCACAATCGTGTAAAGCCTGCATTCATTGGATGACATTCAGAGGCACATCATGAGGTAAGCAACTTATTTCTCTCGGAAACTGTAGATATTTTTCTGCATTCAGGTGCAAGGGAAAGAAGTAGGGACCAATAACGATCACAAATGAATCCCCCTCAAACCTTCTTTTGATGTCTGTGCTATCATACTTCATGAGGATTTTCAGAGGCCCGATTATCAGTATTATAAAAATTGCAGATTCCGTTGTGACTAAACCCGGCCTTACCAGTGACTAAGGTGCACATCAAGTAATTATTGTCAAGTGACTAACACCTTTTCTTATTGGAGTGCATTTTGTTATATCTTACGGGTTTGCAGCTTGTGATAAACTGCTCCCCCCCCCCCCCCCCCCCCTCACTCTCTCTCTCAAGAGTAAAGGGCTATGTTTCTACATAAAGCTTATGTGATCGTGATGCTTTCCCACTCACAGAATACATTTTCTTCTATGCTCTGCACTCTACAACAAGAATTAACGGACAACAATGTAATTCAATTAATTATTATTAGAAGCAAGTCCTAGCAGACGATTTTTAGGGCCATGTTCATATAACTCTTGTTTAATGTGTTGACGTTGGGACATAGAGAGATCCCATGTAAGACGCTACTTACCTCTGCTTTGCTGCAATTGATAATTATTTTGTTGTAGATTGGTAGCAGATAGTTCAGCTTGAGGACTTGCTGTATGAAGCTCGTATTGCCCCTGTAACACCATCAATTTCGTACAACAATGTGTTCAAATGTTTTATAATCTAAATTATAATTAACAGCGGCATGTTTTACAAGAAGCCAATGAACACACTTCATGCATTGTACAACAATGAAATGACTAACATACTTAAGTGGAACAAGAATCAACAATCATGAACTTAAAGAGAAAACAACATAGGCATGGTGCTGAGATATTCGTAACAGCAACGTGTGAATTATGGAGAAATGTGTGCACAGTGCAAACAGTGAATGTCAGTATGAGTGATTTTGAAAGTGAGGTTATATCAAACTTTTCAATCACCTCATTCTGTGATAAGTTAGAGTTAATTAAAAAATGGAAACGTACTCACAATTTGAGAAACTTAAAGGCAAATAACAAAGTGGAGAAATTTTGCATACATTTAACTCTACACTTTACAGAGAGATAGTTCGGTTATGAAACTGTGCATGTTCTTCTGTGGGCCGTGTTTGTTGCTCAGGAAGAACAAATCTCCTTGGAATATTAAAGATTGTGTATAATATATGTAATTTCTGTTTAGTGTTCCATGACTTTGTAAAATATTGAGGATATGCCACTGGTAATTAACTAGCTAAGATATTGCATATTTTATTTGATATTACCCGTCTAGCACAGCATTCTCTGTGACAGAATCCACACCTATGCAGAGTCCAAGTTCATTGTACGTGTATGATACATTTGCAGCGCTAACCGTCCTGATGTCTAAGTCTGGGTACACCTGCACGCATTAAAACATTCACACAATTGCACAACAATAGAGTAATAGATTCATTTTTACATTTTTTTCAGCTGTTAGATGCATTGCCTTAAGTGAATTATGGTTACCTTTCTTCCGAGATCTTCTATGTCCACATGTGATAGATCAGAGTCATTGACAAATCTCTGCAAGTCTACCATACTTTTCATTGAGAGATTAGCAGCCATGTTGATAAAATCCAGATAATATTGAGTTTTATTGTCATCTTCTGCTTTGGGCCAGTGTCTGGAACATTGCAACACTAAATACCGAGGCTACAAGTGTACATATGCATGTTAATAACTGCTATTTTAATATGTAGGTACCCATTCACTTCATTACGTTAGTGGTTTTTGTCTCTCTGTGTAACAGTTTTCTTATACACACATTAAATACCTGATGTTTTCTTTCTACATGGTTGTAATTGTTCTGGGAAATGAACAACACCTGTTATTACAGACTATCTGCTTTGTTTCTACAAGTTCACACTTCAATACCTGGTCCAGGTTATGTGGAGTCATCAACCTTTCTCAAGCTTACATATTCAAATAAACATTGAATGTATTTGAAATTTAAGAATAAGCATTAAATCTTTGATTAAATGTATTTAAACATTGCAATATGCAAGGCCTTGTGTTTATCACATGTCAGATAGAGAAGCAAATACTCAACTGTTTGATGTAGTCCAGAGCTTTAGCGTTGTCCACTTTGTAAGGCTGACAGACGGTGAATGCAGGGACTGGAATGTCCCACGTGCGATATTCCTTGTCAAAGCCAATCACTATAGGAGAATCATTGTAACGCTGCCAGCTGCCGTATATTAGCGCTATAGTGCCCGATATAGCCAGCAGTATTGCTATCAGCCACAACAAACTGCAACATTGTTAGTGACGTAACTCCATTCAGCTCCCACAACTCAATGTGTTATATTCACAACCATATTTAGTATTATAAGCTTCTAAAAACTATTCTTACAAGCTCTTATTCCTCTATCTACTTCATGTTAATACAGATAAACATTTATACAAATTATCTTATTGCTGATTTTCTTGTAGGTACAAGGGGAATATAGTCAAATGTTTTAAAGTTGGTCCATATATGACAATAGCAACTTGTAGTGGAGAAATGTATAATAGCTGTGATGAGTGACTCAACACCAAATCCAATCACAGGCTTGCCACACCTTGTAGTATTGTATAGCAAAGTAAACACATTTGTTATCTAGATAAGGTTTGTTCAAGGGTTTTCCTTTATCCTGATAAGATGAATGTCTTTTCAGGTTAAAGGCCCATTTGTTCATTCAGTGTCCAGTATGACACTTCAATTTACAAGCAACTAGCTTTTCTTGATCACTTACGTTTCCATTGGATGACGGTTGTCCTCTGCAAGGTGTCGTATTCCTCCGATTGTTGACTCCAGGCAGAATTCCTTCAAGTAAGCAGTAGTACGGAAACGTTTTCCATCTGCATGTTGGTTATTTGCAGAATGCATCTTCAGCTAACTGAAACAAACTCTCTCTCGTTACATCATAGCTTTCTAACAAAACACTTGAACAGTACCATAACCTTCCTGCATGCATTGCATAATGATGAAGTGACTAACATCTATTATTGAAATGACAGAGGAATAAACAATAACCAATGAACTAACAGAGTTGACCATGAATTCTATTCCAACAACCTGTGACACCGTACCACAGTGCAGTGCACAGCATGTCGTCGCATTATCGAATGTTAAAGGAGCGGAATGAATAGCTCACAAGGTAACACTTGTGGTCCAGGTTCGATCTCCGCAGCTGACCTTCCTGACCCATGGGTTTTTTCG
Organism: Tenodera sinensis; assembly: GCA_030765045.1. Taxonomy (NCBI): domain Eukaryota; kingdom Metazoa; phylum Arthropoda; class Insecta; order Mantodea; family Mantidae; genus Tenodera; species Tenodera sinensis. Next base: position 1,700,399 of record CM060974.1, read on the forward strand.
GAGGTTTCCCTGGGTCGCAAGGCGATTTCCATATCCTCCGAATTTCTTGTCCCTTCATTTGGTTACATTAATCATTTCATTTCACCCTTCATCCCATTGGGTTTCTTCAGGGTTGGAGTGTGACGACCGGAGGAACAAATGGGCTCGGAAATCTCGTCCACCGGATTGGAAGGTGAGCCACTGGTTTCCGGGCCTCCCCATGAGATGGGAGGGGAGCTAAGTCAGCCTCCGCCGGGGTGCTTCTAACTGGGAGAATGTAGGGAACTAGGGACCTTGCTCTCTCCTTTGTCGTGGCAATATTCCGGCCGCCCTTAGGATCCATCCTCTCGGGGTGCCCTAGGTGGGACATAGCTACAAAAGATCGCCTTTCGGTCGAGATGCTAAGTCCCCCTCCGCACATTGTCACATAGCAGCCAGGACTTATGGAATGACTCTCCTATAAAACGTAGACTCTTCTTTACTTTACGTCTCCAACTTCCGACGTCAGTTGCATATTATAGCCCATAATAATTGGGAACATGAAATATCTAGTAAATAGTTCCATTAATACAGATCCTTCGTCTGCTCTTGCGGCCGGCCTGTCTAACGGACAGCACTCTGTTTGAATTGGATATTCATAGAAAATATTGGTCCGTATTAAACTGCTGCAGTTCTCGGCGTTCCATTCTATACTGGACATATAAGATCACTTAATTTTGCTCAGAGGCCTCTTTATCAGGCACGAGGTTCTTCATGTGCCTTAAATCTTCGACACGGGACCACTGGCTTTACTCTCCTTCCAAAGGAAGTCATGCTAAGGATTTTTACGCCCGAAAAAAATGAATCGTCCTCCATGGGGTATGAACCCGGGACCAGAGCCTAGTATGTTACCTCTAGAAAAAAAAAATTTGTTGTTTAACGAAGCTGTCAATTGCCAGGATCACATCAGCGTCGCCGGTGTGCCGGAATTTTGTCCCGCAGGAGTTCTTTTACATGCCAGTAAATCTACTGACATGGAGCTGTCGTTTTTAAGCACACTTAAAAACCATCGGCCTGGGCCGGATTTGAACCCGCGACCTTGGGATCAGTAGACGAGCGTCTAACCAACTGAGCCACCCAGACCGACGTTACCTCTAGACCACGGAGGAAGACATCGTATATGAAGATTCAGCATTAACACAATTAACCGATTAACCGGCACACGAAGAGAGCACACAACAGCATAATGCAGGGCAAGCAATTCTCCGTAATACGACCACGCGTCCAAGCGAAGTTGCATTAACAACACAAGATATGTGTGCCTCTACTAACCTTAGTTGTTCAACTTCAAAACATAAGACCAAGTTTCTACATGCACGTATTTTTTCCACACTAGCTTCAAAAGACATACCTAAAGAAACATGTATAAAAATATTACAAAATATTATTCTCCTATTTCTTCCTGGATTGTTCACAGTTGTACCTTTTTCTCGTGGTTACGTTACAGTTATGAGTATGAAATTTCATACATATTCTAAATGTGTTATGCAGACATAATGTGAATAATTTAGACGCAAACCTAAAGTTAAAAGAGAAGCGATTACTCACACAAATTCCCCTGTAATGGAAGCCCTGGGCACAACTCTGTAAATTGCGCGTTTAGGAAGACCAAGACACGCTATCATTACACGAATATTGCATTAGCAGGGATATCACGCGACAAGTTATCTATGTATATCCTAACCTAATTGAAATCCATTTAAGTACCGAACAAAAACGCAATCAGCGACGAATGCTGCAGTGTTTCTCTTTCTGCGTAGGTACTTGCAGTCAGTACAGCAAGTATTGCATACTATCCAACCTACCGAGATTTAATTACATATGCATGTTTTGAGACTCCCTCAATTTAAAAAAAAAATTAGAAAAAACTTCGTGCGTGTTAAATCCACACTTAAAGTTTAGTAGGTATGTCCCAAAAATACAACATGTATGAAGACTTTTAATAAAATCCCCTACCCCGAACTACTCTATACATAGAAGATTTTTGAAAAATTTATTTTTTTTTCTGAAAAATGGTTCTAACGTGTGTGTGTGTGTGTGTGTGTGTGTGTGTGTGTGTGTGTGTGTGTGTGTGTGTATGTGTGTGGTGTGTGTGTATGTGTGTGCGCGCGCTCTTCTCAAAGGCTATTAATTCCATTTTGGTTATTTATAATGCCTCTAAAGATAGTAAAGCTATAGGCAAGTGCAATCTAAGCCTAAATGCTGTAGGGATAAACAGTTAAACCACGAACAACACCAGGTAGGTAATTAATGACATTAATCTCATTTATATAAATTTCTCTACGGTGCCACATAAAACATAATGCCACCGCGCTCTCGGATTATTTACCTACATCAGGGTACGAACCCAGTGCTTCCCCTGACAGGACACTAGGCTGTAATCGCTCTTGTGTTCTGCTCTGGGCATCAGATCCTTCGTTTTGTGGCAGTGAAATCCGTAATGGAGGAAAACGAAACGAAAATGGAATCCGGAATGGAGAAGATGCAAGGTGTAAAGGAAGGACTTGGCCAATACGAAGATATCGTCCTAGAAGGAAGAGTGACGTCAGCACCAAGGAACTGAAGGGCTTGATTGAAGGAGGCTCCAGGAAGCGACACAACATCCGCGCGTGTCAAGCCACACAAATATGATAGGACGTTAACCTTTGGAGTCTTCCGCCGACAGTTCGCCAGCACCGCCAAATGATCAGCCTTAGAGACCTTCTGTAAGTATCTTCTGCTGTGTCAGGTTTTCCCTTGTTCCACCAGAGGGAAGCCTTCTCTAAGTATCGTCAGTTGTGTCAGGTTTTCCCCTGTTCCACCAGAGGGAAGCCTTCTCTAAGTATCGTCAGCTGTGTCAGGTTTTCCCCTGTTCCACCAGAGGGAAGCCTTCTCTAAGTATCGTCAGTTGTGTCAGGTTTTCCCCTGTTCCACCAGAGGGAAGCCTTCTCTAAGTATCGTCAGCTGTGTCAGGTTTTCCCCTGTTCCACCAGAGGGAAGCCTTCTCTAAGTATCCTCAGCTGTGTCAGGTTTTCCCCTGTTCCACCAGAGGGAAGCCTTCTCTAAGTATCCTCAGCTGTGTCAGGTTTTCCCCTGTTCCACCAGAGGGAAGCCTTCTCTAAGCATCCTCAGCTGTGTCAGGTTTTCCCCTGTTCCACCAGAGGGAAGCCTTCTCTAAGTATCGTCAGCTGTGTCAGGTTTTCCCCTGTTCCACCAGAGGGAAGCCTTCTCTAAGTATCCTCAGCTGTGTCAGGTTTTCCCCTGTTCCACCAGAGGGAAGCCTTCTCTAAGTATCCTCAGCTGTGTCAGGTTTTCCCCTGTTCCACCAGAGGGAAGCCTTCTCTAAGTATCCTCAGCTGTGTCAGGTTTTCCCCTGTTCCACCAGAGGGAAGCCTTCTCTAAGTATCCTCAGCTGTGTCAGGTTTTCCCCTGTTCCACCAGAGGGAAGCCTTCTCTAAGTATCGTCAGCTGTGTCAGGTTTTCCCCTGTTCCACCAGAGGGAAGCCTTCTCTAAGTATCGTCAGCTGTGTCAGGTTTTCCCCTGTTCCACCAGAGGGAAGCCTTCTCTAAGTATCCTCAGCTGTGTCAGGTTTTCCCCTGTTCCACCAGAGGGAAGCCTTCTCTAAGTATCGTCAGCTGTGTCAGGTTTTCCCCTGTTCCACCAGAGGGAAGCCTTCTCTAAGTATCCTCAGCTGTGTCAGGTTTTCCCCTGTTCCACCAGAGGGAAGCCTTCTCTAAGTATCCTCAGCTGTGTCAGGTTTTCCCCTGTTCCACCAGAGGGAAGCCTTCTCTAAGTATCGTCAGCTGTGTCAGGTTTTCCCCTGTTCCACCAGAGGGAAGCCTTCTCTAAGTATCCTCAGCTGTGTCAGGTTTTCCCCTGTTCCACCAGAGGGAAGCCTTCTCTAAGTATCCTCAGCTGTGTCAGGTTTTCCCCTGTTCCACCAGAGGGAAGCCTTCTCTAAGTATCCTCAGCTGTGTCAGGTTTTCCCCTGTTCCACCAGAGGGAAGCCTTCTCTAAGTATCCTCAGCTGTGTCAGGTTTTCCCCTGTTCCACCAGAGGGAAGCCTTCCTTTACCCTGTCCTTGGCATTTTAGTCCTCCACCATTGTAGAAGTCTCACAGCATGTTCACGTCGTGGCAACACCCTAATTAGGTAAGAGCCTTAGGCTGGACTTGGCTCACCTTCCACCTATAGAGAGGGACCCAATCGCCTTCAGGAATGCATCACCTCATACAATGGCTCCTCTCCAGGACTGATGTTTATCAGCAGATACGCACAGTCCTACATAATCAAGAGCTGGGAATTATACATTAGCCAGTCACCATCTGCAACTCCCCATCCACCAGATCGCGCTACAGTATCCCTCACAGAGGTATCCGCTTGAGAATTAAAGTTTATTGGGCATTTGGCATAGGTTCTATCACCTCTTAGAGGAACCCAACAGAGTTTGGCTCGGGACCCCGGGAGTGCCAATCCTGTACCTACCTTAGTAGGCCTCTGGGGGAGCTGGCTGTTCCACCAGAGGGAAGCCTTGTCTGAGCAACTCACTGGATCATGAAGCTTTGAATGATCAGAGACCTATGCACGTTCTGTTGGTGGGCCTATAGCCTTCTGCAGTTTCTTCACCTCATCTGTTCCTCCTGGGTTGGTAAGCAGAAAAGATCTTAGATCAAGGTGCAAGATGGCTGGTCAAAGTCATACATTTTGGGAAAATCAAATTTAAAATTAGTGCTATGCAACGGTCACTCCGAAAGTTTTGAGAATGCGCAACATTGAGTTGCAGTAAACTAAAGTAGTTCTTTGTAGCTTTAGATAAAAGTTCAGACAGTAAACAGTGCTAACCTTGACATACATACTGTTGTGTACGTACCCCAGGTATTGCTAAGCCAGATGCTAGGATAGATCTCATGCAATGGCATTTCGGTGCTATGTTTTCTACGACTTTAAAGTTGGTTTACAGGAGAGAGAGAGTGCCTTGAAACACTCCTTAATGCATTCAATCTCTGACTTTTCCAATCCATGGAGTGAGCAAGAATATGATCTGTCCATTCTACTCAGCTGTGACAACTTCATTTGAGGGACAAAAGACTGTCACTGCCAGATGGTACACCACAAATTCTCTCCCCACAGTGCACCAGAAACCGGAGTCAAATACTTGTCCCTCCTCTCTATCAGGCCCTTCCAATTCTTTTTATATTGCCAAAAATAAAAAATTTGAGGTTAACCACTTCAATCACCCAAAACTGCAGTAGTTTTGCCTTTCCTCAAAAATGAATGGCATTCTTAGAAACACTTATTCTTCTACTTCATGTTAATAAAGATAAACATTAGTACAAATTATCTTATTTCCTTGTAGGTACAAGGGGAATACAATAGGCTTTGAGTGATAGTCAATTTTTTAAGAGTGGTCGTTACACGAAGGGTTTGATGTTCTGTTCTCTTTGCATGGCCAAGACTTAAAAATGTGAATAACAACCTTCCATTTAAGAAAAGCATAAGTATTGCAAAACTCGCACACATAACGAGGAATATCTCTGAAATGGTTCACTCCACAAAAAAATACTTTCAGACATAACTTGTGTGTTCTAACAAGATCTACATTTTTTGCATAGTAAGATTTGGTCTCCCTCTTACGGTTTACCAGTTATACAAAAATCAAGAGTAAACAGGACTACAGGGGCTATAGTCAGAAAATTCAAAATATACATTTCATTTGTCATAAAAATATCTTAAACTTATGGCATTTTAATCAAAATCATTAGAGCCATTTTTGAGAAAATCTTAATCTTTTAAAAATGTTCTATGTAATGGTGGAGGAATTTTTTTCAAAATCTTTGTATCACATACTTGAAAAATATTACACTTAAATACCAACTTTGGTTTCTAATACGTTTTTGAGTTATGCTGTTAACAGACAGATACACACACACCGTGGGTTCAAATCCGGCCAGTCCGATGGTTTTTAAGTGTGCTTAAAAATGACAGCTCCATGTCAGTACATTTACTTGCATGTAAAAGAACTCCTGTAGGATGAAATTCTGGCGATGCTGATGTGATCCTGGCAATTAATAACATCGTTAAACATAATAACTTTTTAAACACACACATGGACCTTTTTATAATTTTTTTTTTTTTTTTTTTTGGGGGGGGGGACTTTGAAACATATATTTCTGATGAAATTTCAACATCCAAATTTTGGGTCGAATACTTCTCCTACTTGCTATATGTGGTAGAAAAAGTAAAAATTGTTTGAAGTGATGACATTGTATATAATGCAATAGAGAATACTTTGAAAAAATTTAATAATCAGATCTAAATTTTTTATATTTTATTATTTTAATTCTGTATATTTTTAAAGTGACCGTTGTAAATGGAGCACAGATGTTTATGAATTTAACCCAACATTTTTGCCTTCAAAATTCAAATGAAAAGCAGGATTTTCTTACACACACACACACACATGCATGCACGCACATGCACACACCACGGTGAAGACTGGGGAGGAAAGTACACTATAACCTCAGACTACAAACGTAACATTTATTAAATCTTTGCAGTACAAATGAGACTGCCAAAAGGCAGAGCATCAGTTAATCTTTCTTTCCTATTCTCTAAATACAATAAAGTTTACAAACAGCTATTAAAAAAGAGATTCTTTTATTATGTACACATTAGACTCTTCATCTTGTGCTGTTTCAGTACAAGATTGTATTATTGCATCAAACATGAAGTGTTGAAAATCACCTCAAAAAATAAAACAAAAATCTATTTTGTACTTCCCTTAATGTTTTTAGGCTTTCTTTAAACCTTGTAACTTTCATTAAATGAATAATCAACAATACTGTTTAACCAGTGCTACCAAAGTGCTAAAATATCCACAGATTAGAAAAGTGAAGTAACTCAGATTTAAGGCTAGTTCGCAATAACCCAAGATGAAATGAGGACGGGAATGCCTATCAATGATCATATCCTGGCAAATGACAGCGTTGTTAAACAACAAAATAATAACGAGCCTCCTCAAACTGTCTCCACAGAACACAACAAGAAAACAGTTGATGGGGACATAGTACAGTGCAAGAAATAACTGAAAGGTTAGGTAATGAAAAGATTGTTCTCCCAAATTTGTTGACCAAAGACTATGGTCAATAAATGTGGGACTACAAACTTCAATCACCCAAAATCTCCATCAGAGATTTCACAACGGAGGTGATGATTTCTGACAAGTATTGCGACAGGTGATGTTTCATCATTACAAGCACAAAACAAAACATCAGAGTAAGGAATGATAGCACTTGGATTTGCTGTTGAAGAAGAAAACTAAGGAATGCAATCTGCAGTGTCTTCTGGAATGCACAGGGTTGTACTCTGGCTCACTGATTGATGCTATATCCAGAGCTATTAATGACTACATTAACCCTTTCAGACCCGAATTATTTTGCTACTTATGCCGTTCTTCCTCTAATTCGAAACCGGTTTAGATTAGGCGGTCTGGGAGACCTTCAGCCTGCTGGCTTGAATAGCCATGATCGTTAGGGCAACACGTAGTGCACTGGCCATGCACTCAAAGCCTGAGGTCATGAGTTCGAGTCTCGGCAACCGCAGTCAAATGTGCCTGTGGTAAAGGACGGGGAGGGCCCATGTAAAATAATCGGTGAGATGGCATGCGTGGATGATGACTGGGTATCATTTGACTGCGGTTGCATGGATTTGCTTCTTTTCTTATAAAAAAAACCACTACAGTATAAATTGTAAAAAAAAATAATTTTTTACAATTCAAAACGTCTCAAATATGTATTTTTAATTGTTGACAGACAGTATAACAAGAATATAGCAGAAAAAAAAGTCAACACTAGTACAAATAGGAAAAAAAGCCTATGTATCTTATAATACACACCAGGCATGAAAGGGTTAAAATGGTTTGTAGTTTTTGTTGTTTTTGAGGCCATAGCCAATTTTGAATTGGATATAAACAAGATACAGATGTTTAGCAATAGAGGCTATCAAGAACTGATGCAAAGCAGAACTTCATAAGACTCCAGGAAACAAATGTTTATTAGAAAACCATATAAGAAAAGAGCTGAAAGCAACAACTATCAGTTTACAAAAATTACTGCGCACGTTTGCATCTTAACACAATGGGAGTGTTTCAGCCCAGCACATTCTAATGAGACTTTAGAAGATACTTTCTTTCTTTCCCTGATTACCCTCCCCTAGCGTCAGATGCTTGTCGAGGAGCAAAGGGACAGAGTGGAAGCAGGTGGTCAGCCAAGCACCAGGTATGATAATGAGGAAGAGGATGATATAAAATGCAGGCGAAGTGGATGATGAGAAGTGTGATAATAGAGCAATTAGTGGAATGAATGGTGGGGGAAACTGGAGAAAACCCGTCCAGGTGCCGCTTCGTCCACCACTAAAATGTTTTTACAATTTGAAACCATTTCTGTTATAATTCCTTTGCAGCACAATAAGCCCAAGACTGAACTGCATGCAATGACAGAGATCGAAGCTTTTCCAACAAGAACCTACATTAAACGAATGTGAGGGAGTCAGGACACACTTGACCTCTAGCAGCTGTTTCATGTTACAGCCAACTTCAATAATCTCCACAATGAAGAACCTGTAGCCATAATCCGTCAAGTTTTGACTTGACTGTAACTTAGAAGAAATCAACAAACTGTACATAACTAACAAACAAAAACAATGAGGATTCTGTTGGGGAATATTTCTGTTACTAACAAGTACCAATGGATCTAATACGACATGCTCACATTATAATTCATGCATTTCAACCTTGTCATTCTCCTTGCAGTTATTGTGTGCCAGTGTTAATAGACAGCTGCTTGCTTAATCACAAATTTGTGATGCATTAGATTATATCACTGAAGTAACCTCGTATTTCAATTATCAAACAAAATATTTGTTCTTTCAGTTAACATTATTTTACAGGAATGAGTATTTACAAACAAATGCTTTCTAAATCAATAACAGTATGTACCAGTCAGCCTTGATGTTGTCAAAGAGGAGCGAGGGAATGCACATTTGCATGCCCAAGTAGCTGAGCGCCGTTAAACCTACATCTCTCTCGCTTGCATACCTCAGCCTCACCAGTAAATGCAACTGCGGATGTTATGCCCCACACATTTGTTCCTCTTCTCAACAAACACATTTATATCATTGCCAACTAGTAATATAAAATCTCTGATAAATATATTTAATAATTCTACTATATAACAATTCCTTGTGCAAAAATACCCATTAATATCCTAACATTTCTCTTTTCACATAATTTGCACTCATATCACAGTAATTCCAATTGTTACAATTAATTTAATTATCCTACATGAGAAATCAATCATTAACCATTTGCTTACAGCTCTTTGACATATTACCTTGTGTTCTTGTAAACATTTATAATATAATACACTCTGTAAGTCGTGAAATGTACCTTTGATGGAATCTTTACAAGCAAATAACACATTAAACTTAGTTAAGAGCTATGTCGACATTTAAACACACATTTTGCTCCAACTTGTTATTTAAAAGAGTACTAGTTCCAACTTCAGCTGGTCGGTCAACTGATTTAACACCAGGTACTGCCTCCCCGT